>CM045735.1:59172248-59177248 GCA_024760905.1 Plotosus lineatus | reverse complement strand
TTGTTGAATTACCGTGTTCTTGTTCTTCATTCATCATTAATTTTCTGTAACTGCTTAATCCTAATTAGGGTCGCGAGGAGGCTGGTGCCTATTGCAGCCGACTCTGGGCGAGGGCAGAGTACACCCTGGACAGCTCGCCAGGCCCCCACAATGCAGAAACACATTGACAGCTTTTAGCTGCTACTCCTGTCAAAAGTCAGCAATGGTTAATTTCCATACCTCAAACCAAAGACAGTGAGAGACAAGGCTGGGCTTTGATAACCCAGTTAGCTGCACGGTGGGGACAACAACAACCCATTGGGACTGGGTTGAGCTTGAACCCCCAACCTTAAAATCAGTGGTCCAGCACCTTTACCACCAGGCCACCACTACCCATGTCCTTGTTCTAGATTGTCATATTATGAAATGGTCCTTTGTGTGGGAGCATCTGGACCCCGGTGGTGCCCCTCTTTAAGATTAGTGATTAAAACTGGTGAATGGTGTCGCCGATAATTGGTTTTACACACACACACACACACACACACACACACACACACACGCACGCACACACACACACACACATGCATGCACACACACACACACACACACACACATGTACACACACATGTACACACGCATGTATACACACATGTATACACACATACATGTATACACACACACACACACGTACACACACATGTATACACACATGTATACACACAAATGTATACACACACACACACACACACACACACACACACACACACACACACATGTACACACACATTTACACACACATGTATACACACACACACACACACACATGTACACACACATGTACACACACATGTACGCACACATGTATACACACACACACACACACACGTACACACACATGTACACACACATGTACGCACACATGTATACACACACACACACACACACATGTACACACACATGTACACACACACACACTGACCAACACACACATATATACACACACACACATGTACACACATATGTACACACACACACACACACACACACATACACACACACACACACACACACACACACACACACACACACACACACACACACACACACACAGAAAGCTGTGAGTTGTACTAATATCTTACTTTAACCTTTTTGATTTCAGACTGTGTAATAGCTTCAACACAACAGTGTGGAGAAAAAAAACCACAGCTGCCATTTGGAGCAGAAACCAAATGACACTCAGAGCACCGATCCTGAATTCACCTTCTTTACTGCCTCCTCCACAACTTATAAATAAAATAGTCTTCTCAGGCTCCGTGTGTGCAAGTATCTCTTTGGTAAAGTGCCTTGGGCTGAGTACGGCATCACATCCAGACGGGAGATTACACGGATATAAACAGAACGTTGGATTCAGTGACACTGATGTTGACTTTTCTTCCTTGATCTTTTCACTTCATTGACTTCAGTCTTACAGAGAATGACGTTTGGTTATGACTACAAAAAACTTGACTACACAATCTCAGGGTATGTTCAATTCAAGTATTAAATCTCTACATGAAGTACAACACCTGATATTTATCCAGAGACAACGTTGCCGTCTGGGTGATCATAAAGAAACTTATAGAAACATAAACACTGTGGTGAGGTTTCCATTCTGGATTCTGATTGGGCAGAAGAGGTTAATGGGCAGCACAATGGTGTAGTGGTTGGCACGTTCGCCTTACAATAAGAAGATTTGAATCCTGGGCTTAACAAGGGAGTTTCGCTATGGAGTTCCCCCTGTGCTTGCATGGGTTTCCTCCAGGTGCTTCAGTTTCCTCCCACACTCCAAAAACATGTAGATCAGGCTAATTGGTTGTTTCAAATTGTCACTCGGTGTGAAAAAGAATGTGAATTGTATGTATGTTGCCCTGCAATGGACTAACAAGTTGTTCAGGGTGTACCCTGCCTTTGCCTAGCGTTGAGATGGGCACCAGCCTCCCAGTTCCCCTAATTATGATTTTTGATTAAGCTTCAAATAATATATGGAGTGATATCCTAAAAGTAAATGAGCCAATCAGAATGCATGACTGCATATATCCGGTGGATAAGGAGGGAATAAAATATATTGTAGTTGCAGCTGCAAACTTATTCCTGAGGGTTGTTTGAGTTTATCACCTTTTTTTGTTGTTGTTGTTGATTTCAGTCATGCCCAAGTCCCATCCATTGTGGGGCCGGTGGCATAGGGGTTAGGGTGCTGCACTCATGATCAGGAGGTTGTGTGTTCGAATCCCAGTTCGACCCTCACTGTGCTAAGACGCCTGGGCAAGGTCAAAGTCACAAGTGTGCCTCTGTTCACCCAGCAGTATAAATGGGTACCAGTAAAATATACTGGGAAGGTAACCTGCGATGGACTAGCATCCCATCCAGGAGGAGTTGAACTCCTGGTTGCTTCATGCCATGGAAACTGGGGTTAAGCACCGGCCTGATGGGTCACTAGGCTTGGGTGTTAAAAAGAAAGAAAAAAAAAGTCCCACCCATTGGATATCTCGTCCCAAACAGTTCATCATCAGTTCATTTTCTGTACCCACTTAATCCTAATTTGGGTCGCGGGGAGGCTGGTGCCCATCCCAGCCAACTTTGGGTGAGGGCAGAGTACACCCTGGACAGCTCGCCAGGCCATCGCAGGGCGGAAACACGCTGACGGCTTTGCAGCTACTCTTGTCGAAAATCAGCAATGGTTCTTTTACATGCCTCACACCATAGACAGTGAGAGACATGGCCCCGCCTTTGATAACCCAGTTAGCTCCACTGGGGGGGGGGGGGGGGGGGCAGTGACATCCTTGTGCAGAGTGGGACTTGAACCCCCAACCTTTGGATCAGCAATCCAGCGCCTTATACCACTAGACCACCACTGCCTGCTCTTCCCAAACAGGAGGGTGATTATTATTATAATTTTTTTAAATTTATTTATTATTATTATATAACAGGAGGGTGATTATTATTATTATTTTTTAATTTATTTATTAATATTATATAACAGGAGGGTGATTATTATTATAATTTTTTTAAATTTATTTATTATTATTATATAACAGGAGGGTGATTATTATTATTATTTTTTAATTTATTTATTAATATTATATAACAGGAGGGTGATTATTATTATTTTTTTTTTATTTATTTATTAGTATTATATAACATTGCGGAGCGACATGTGTTTTTTTTTTTTTTTTTACTTGGAGAAGACAGTGTATTACATCCCTCTCTTCCTCTGTGAGGGATTCGGGATGGTTGGAGCATCACATGGGATTCAAACCGATGTCTTACAAACCCCCATCTCCTGAAAATAGAGTCAACAGGTTTTTTTTTTTTTTCTTTTTTTTTTTTTTTTTTCCTTGTGCCAGTTGGGATTTAAAATTTTTAACTAAATATCAAGGCAGTGTAAGGGAATAAAATAACTGTTTACAGCTGCAACATCATAAGTAAGGACAAGAATATTGCATAAGTATTCAGCCCCGTTTCGTTTCCTGTTTTAGGAATCAATTGGGTTTTTAAACGAAATGCTTAACTTTCTAATTATGAATTTAATATCATCAGCAGGTTTTGGTGGGGCTGCTTTATGAGTTTATTGCTGTAAGTCTTTGGCTGTAGTTTTTTCCACTCTAAAGGAACGCGCTTTCTTTTTAATAAATCAATTTAATTACAGTACACAACACAATTTTAATTAAAACTGGGATTTGAAATTCATTTGTTGAGCTGGATTAGACTCTTTATGAGGCTATTCCCGGCCCATGGGCAGTATCTTTGGCTGTGCCAATACCAGGTTGAGTAGATTATAAAATTCATAATTATTTTTTCATTTAGCGCTTCCGTCCATACTCACATGGCATTTTCCATCAATTAGTTCGCTTTTGATCTTTTTTTGTATTGTATCCTGTTACTGTGCAGTATATACTAGAATCATCATCATCATCATCATCATCATCATCTCCTTCTTCTTCTTCCACTTGCTCCAGGATCAGGTTGGTGGAGCAACAGCCAGAGCAATGAGGTCCTGACATCCCTCTCCCCAGCCACTTACCACAGCTTTTCCAGAGGGACACCAAGATGTTCCCAGACTAGCCAAAAGACAGTCCCTCCAGCGTGTTCTGGGTTGAACCCGAGTTCTCTTCCCATTCAAACATGCAAAATCACCACACCAGGGAAGCATTCAGAAAGCATTCCACTCAGATGCCTGAACCGCCTCAACTGGCTCCTCTCAACACTGATGCTCCTCCTGGATTGCTGAAGTTCTCACCTTGTTTCAGAGGAACAGTCTTGTCACCGTGCAAATCAGGGTGGTGTCACAAACTCAAGCTAATGCTTCAATCAAAATGACAAACAAAATCTCACAGTTTGGGATTTTGAGTCACAGTTTGGGACACAGTGGCCAGGTGCACCACTATGTGGGTTCGAGTCCAGGTGCACACAGAGGGACAGGAGAATGAATTGAAAAGGACAGGAGATTTTTTTTAAGTATTTTTAGCCGTTTGTTCTGATTAATACCTCATCTGTTAGCAGGATTATGCAAAGATTTCTATCTCTGATATCCCAGAAAATCTTTCACATGGAGCAGAATGTTCCTCCAATGGCCTCTAGGAGGAGACATTTCATTATAACAAAGCCGAGTTAAAATAGTTTATTTGTGCTTGGTGGAGGTATCTTACACTCTTTGAGAGCCCCTCCAGTTATGCTTTGTATTCAGTCATTCATTCCATGAACCGCTTAATACCAACGAGGGTCGCAGAAAGGCTGGCACCCTGGACAGCTCACCTGGTCATCGCAGGGCAGAAACACGCTGACGGCTGTGTAGCTACTCTTGTCGAACCTCCCACCACTCCCACTGGGCTCCACTGGGGGATGCTTTGTATTGTTAAATATAAATGTTAAATGTATCGCAAATAGAGCTGCTGTGATGCTGTAAGACAACATTCAGACAATAAAGGTATAATAATCATTGTTCTTTTCCCTCCGTGTCAAACATAAAACACATTATTTTTCAC
>CM045735.1:59127248-59167248 GCA_024760905.1 Plotosus lineatus | reverse complement strand
TTTATACAAACTCTTAAAAGACTTCAAATGCATCATTTGCGGGGCAGTGGTGGTCTAGTGGTATAGGGCGCTGGATCGCTGATCCAAAGGTTGGGGGTTCGAGTCCCACTCTGCATAAGGTTGTCACTGTCCCCCCCCAGTGCAGCTAACTGGGTTATCAAAGGCTGGCCATGTCTCTCACTGTCTATGGTGTGAGGCATGTAAAAGAACCACTGCTGACTTTCGACTGCAGTAGCTGCAAAGCCGTCAGCGTGTTTCCGCCCTACGATGGCCTGGTGAGCTGTCCAGGGTGTACTCTGCCCTCGCCCGAAGTTGGCTGGGATGGGCACCAGCCTCCCCGCGACCCAAATTAGGATTAAGCGGTTACAGAAAATGAACTGAACTGAAATGCATCATTTTTAATTCCATGAAGTCCATGGGTCAAACTGGACCTAATTTCGGATATCTGGATCTTGATGCATTTTCGGAGACAGATAAAACCAAGTAGAAAACAAATCAATTTTAACTCCATGCTTAAGGTACTTGTACTTGCTTTTTTATTTATTTTTTCTTAATTTCCACCCATTGTGATTTACAAGAATAGGTTCCATCTATCTGTCCATCACACTTTTGTCTCTGCACATTTACACGCTGTGAGCTAAAGTTGGGCTAAAGTTGCTATACTTGTTCTATACTGGGATGTGATGCAATAGTCGTCAGGGAGGAGCACTATATATATATATATATATATATATATATATATATATATATATATATATATATATATATATATATATATATATATATATATATATATATAAATAACTTTTCGCCAGTGTATTGAACCTGTGCAAGTTCAAACAAAGTAAGTTCTGTCAATGGGGATCGATGTTTGCAGAAAGCGCAGGGATACAAAGTCTACCACAGATACCTATTCCAATTTCCAACATATTACTGACTTTGTAGTTTTCTTTTTTTTTTTTTTTTCCATTCCTACCTGTCAACTTAAATTGGACATTCAGCAATAAACACTGAAGGCTTTCAAAGCTTCACAAAACTGTTTCTGAAAGTTCAGCATCGAAGAAATTGATGTGTTGACATCTATAATTTGCGTCAAACTTCTTTTAAAGCTGTTATGGCTTTTGATTTATGTGTTAGCTGTCTGTCTTCGAATTACATCAAATTCAGGGGGGGAAAAAGCATATTTTTTATTTTATATACATACACTCCCCAAGTTACGTTCATCCGTTTTACATTTTTTCGATTTTACGTTTTTTTTTCTTTTTCAAAGGAAAAAAACCTCAAATTTTGATTTTAGACGTACCTATGTAGTACGCTGACATAATGATGCAATGATGTAATGACGCTGCGTCCATTGTTTACAAACGACAGACTGAACGTGCCCCTCCTTCTTTCCAATTCAGTTTTATATATATATATATATATATATATATATATATATATATATATATATATATATATATATATATATATACCCTTGTGTTACCCTTTTGTTAAGACATCGTCTCTGTGATCTTTGTGTTTACACTGTTTTGCGGACTTTTGTAACCCTCAGCAAATCTGGTTGGTCAGAAGTGTAAGCCTTCTAGCATGGGTGCAAGTCTCATACACAGAGATGAATTAACTATCTGCTCAGATCGGCACAATCTAACATGCATACTCAGTTAAGCAAAGAGAGTTGTAAAATGAATGATAACCCGAATCCAGAAAAGAAAGAGAATGCTCTGCTCTGCTCTGCTGGTGATTCACATCAGTGCAGGCTGAGTACTAAACGAGTACAGTATTCAACGGCACCCTTTCTCACTTAAAAGACCAGAAGTCTTTATAACCCGCACTTTGTCTCAAGCACAAACAAGTACACTACTTTCGGTGTTGAGCGCCTCACACATTGTAAGCATTGATTGGCTGTTTTAAACTTCATGTAAAGTGACTCGGCTCAGCTTCATGTAATGGGACCATCCGTCGACCATTGGAACCATTTACAAGCAGAAAGATCACATCATAGAGAATGTTAAAGATTATATTTGATACTGTATTTGATATTTGATGAGTGAATTTGATTAAAATTTATCCATTAGAAATTATTTTGCTTTAATTTAATTTATATGAAATTAATGTTGATATTATTTGATATATTTGATATTATTTTACAATGTTATGTTTATAATAATTGATTTAGGGGTGTTTCATGAGATACGGTAATGGTATTTATGGTTGTATAGTATAGTATGAACGTCATACGTCACTGGAACATACAGTAACAACTCACGTTCATTTTCCTAACTTTCGGCCGTCCGTAACCAAACAAAAACGTAAGTCAGGGAGCGCCTATACTATACTTCTATATATATATATATATATATATATATATATATATATATATATATATATATATATATATATATATATATATATATATATATATATATATATATATATATATATATATATATATATATATATATATATATATATATATATATATATATATATATATATGTGTGTTTTGAATTTCATCATTATGATCATCATCATCATCGTCATCATCATCATGTACTTCATCATCATGACGCTTAATCCAGGGTTGGGCCGTGGGGGCAGCAGCCTAGGCAGTGACTAGATGTCCTTCTCCCCATGTCCTCCAGCTCTTACGGGGGAAGCTGGAGCACACATTCAGATGTTCCTAGACCAGCTGAGAGACATAATCCCTCCAGCATGTTCTAGGTTGTCCCGGGGTTCTTTTCCCAGGCATACATGCCTGAAACATCACACTAAGGAAGGGTTCGGGAGGCATTCTAATCAGATACCCGACCCACCTCAACTGGCCTCTTCAATGCAGAGGAGCAGCGGTTCTACTCTGAGCTCTCCCTGGATGGCTGAGCTTTCCACTTTAACTCTAAAGGAAAGCCCTCCCACCTTGTGTAGGAAGCTCATTTCAGCAGATGGATCTTGTTCTTTTGGTCATTACCCAAAGCTCATGACCAAAGGTGAGAGTTGGAACATGGATCTACTGGTAAATTGAAAGCTTTGCCTTGTGGCTCAGCTTTTTCTACACCACGATGCACAGGTACAGGCTGTGCTTTACAGCAGAGGTTGCAGCGATCCGCCTATCGATCTCCCACTCCATCCTTCCTTCACTCGTCAACAAGACCCTGACATACTTGAACTCCTCCACTTGGGGCAGGACCTTATTTCAGAGCCGGAGGGTGCATTCCACCCTTTTCTGACCGAGAACCATAGCCTCAGTCTTGGAGGTGCTGATTCTCAATCCAGCTGCCTCTCACTCGGCTGCGAATCGCTCCAATGAGAGCTGGAGGTCATAGATCGATGAAGCCAAAAGGACAACGTCATCCACAAAAAGCAGAGACGAGATCCTATGGCCACCAAACCAGAACCCCCTCAACGCCTCTGCTGCGCCTAGAAATTCTGTCCATAATAATTATATAATTATTTATTTTTTCTTTCCTAATACATATAAGCATTAAAAGGAAATTTCAAAATCATGAAAAAAATAGCATTTCCTGCCATATTTTGCCAAAAGTAGTTACTATAGTAACCAAAATAGGACAGTTAGACTTACTGTATGAACAAAATACAAAAATAATAATTAAAAAATGTTAACTATCTTGCAATATTTATGAATCATAACAACACTGCAGAACATGTTTAATTTTGGATGACAGTTAGATTTAATATTGTACATAATACTCACTGAATGGATTTATTCTACATATGTTTATATCAGTGGTTCCTAACCTGGGTTCGATCGAACCCTAGGGGTTCGGTGAGTCGGTCTCAGGGGTTCGGCGGAGCCTCTGCCACGGAAGTCAGGACACACCCGACTCATCATGTCAATTAGTGATGACACGCCCCACTTGGCCATTACTGGCTGCAGATGATCACATTACATTGCTTGGCCAATCAGTGCCGCAGGGAATTTAGCACGCTCAGTAGTCAATGTGTGAAGTTGTGAGATTTTTTCGGAATATTTTAATCCATACTAACTATGTCGAGCAAAAAAAGAAAGTGGTCGGACGAATATGTACAACATGGATTCACATGCATCACAGAACGTGATGGGACTCAGCGTCCTATCTGAATGATTTGCAATGCCAAGTTGAGCAACTCTAGTCTCGCACCGGCAAAACTAAAGGAACACTTTGTGAAACTGCATGGAGATGGGGGAATACAAGAACACAACAGTACCTGTCTTGAATTTGTAAAAAAATCATATTTTTATTTTTCACTGATGAATGGTTCTGTGAATGTGCAGATGAATGTGCATATGAAACTGGTGGGGTTCGGCACCTCCAACAAGGTTAAGAACCACTGGTTTATATAGATATTACAAACTTTTAAAATTTTAGGCTTATACACATTTACATAGGGCAGTGGTGGCCTGGTGGTAAAGGTGCTGGATCACTGATCCCAAGGTTGGAGGTTCCAGCTCCACCTCAATCGGCTGTCACTGCCCACCACCACCAGTGCAGCTAACTGGGCTATCAAAGCCCAGCCATGTCTCTCACTGTCTATGGTGAGAAGTTCATGTAAAATAATCATTGCTGACTTTTGACAAGAGTAGCTGCATAGCGTGGTGGTCTAGTGGTTAAGGCACAGGATCGCCGATCCTAAGGTTAGGGGTTCGAGTCCCCACAAAGTTGTCACTGTCCCCCCAATTATCAAAGGTTATCAAAGGCAGGCCATGTCTTTCACTGTCTATGGTGAGAGGCATGTAAAAGAACCATTGCTAACATTTCATAAAGAGTAGGCTGCAAAGCCGTCAGCGTGTTTCTACGACCTGGAGAGGGATGGGCGCCGCCAGGTCAAATCAGCACAAGTCTCGCCATGAAGGTGCCCCAACGACATTCCCGGATGTTAAGGGATAAGTGAAGAAGAAGTGAAGCTGCATAGCCGTCAGCGTGTTTCTGCCTTGCGATGGCCTGGCGAGCTGTCCAGGGTGTACTCTGCCCTTGCCTGCAGTCGGCTGAGATGGGCACCAGCCTCCCTGCAAGCCTAATTAAGATTAAGCAGTTACAGAAAATGAATGAATGATCAATAAATTATTCTGATTTTATTTTAATTATTGATTTACAATTGATTATAAGCCATGCATCTAGAAAAAAGCTATTTGTCCAACAAACTTTTAGTACAGCTTTAACTAGAAAATATTTTAAGTCTAATCAACAAACTAGATTAATTTACACACACACACACACACACACACACACACACACACACACACACACATATATATATATATATATGTATGTGTGTGTGTGTGTGTGTGTGTGTGTGTGTGTGTGTATATATATATATATATATATATATATATATATATATATATATATATATATATATATATATATATATATATATATATGTATACAAGTATTTACAAATTATACGTCATATTGTATGTGTGACATTAGCACAAGTAAGCATACAGGCGTAGCTTCAAGAGTAGGCAAGCAGTTTAGTCAAAGGTAATTCACAATAACACAAAACAAACATCAAGCAGGTATCAAGCACAGACTCAAGATATCAGAGGCACAGGTAGGTCCTCGGTTAATGATAAACTACATGAGGCTGACCCACACACTGGTAAACGAAACAAAAACTCTGTATGTTATGGAAAACATTCACCAGAAATGCTTTACAGTGTAAGTCTAAAACAGAGTTTAATTTAAATTACATTTCAATAGGGACAGCTCTGCAGGCCGGAAGTGATACAGGGAATTCTGGGAAGTGTAGTGTATATTGTGCTGAGTGCAGCTAAATGCTATTATGGAAACAATTTCTGAATTACTGATATGAATGAAACATCTTAATAATTATTCTGGGGGAAATTACGCAACAATGACAAAAATAAAAGTTACAAGAAAAAAAAAAAAACTGACAAAAAAAAAAAAAAAAATCCATTTTAATCCAACCAGGTTTTAAAACTCAGCCCAATTTGATCAAGCTAGTTTTTTTTTCCATCAACTTGAATAAACTGGTGAATAAATATTTGTTGACACTGTTGTATTTCCCAGCATTCAGCTGTAAGCTTCTTGGACAGATGGTAGCAGCACAGTCCAAGCTGGAGTCTTCAGCAGGGAAAAAAAGATTGAATTACACCCAGACTGGTGAGTCATGTAGACACTTCGGTAAACAAACATTGAATTAGTTCATTCATTCATTCATTTTTGAGCCATCGCATTTTGTTCTCACTGGAGAGACCATAGGATGTGTAACTCGAGAAGTGCCAGTCCACATTGACCTGTAGGGCATTATGAAATAGACAGTTAACATATCTGGTGGGCAGTGGTGGTCTAGTGGTATAAGGCGCCGGATTGCTGATCCAAAGGTTGGGGGTTCGAGTCCCACTCTCCACAAGGTTGCCACTGTCCCTCCCAGTGCAGCTAACTGGGTTATCAAAGGCCGGCCATGTCTCTCACTGTCTATGGTGTGAGGCATGTAAAAGAACCATTGCTGACTTTCGACAAGAGTAGGCTGCAAAGCCGTCAGCGTGTTTCCGCCCTGCGATGGCCTGGCGAGCTGTCCAGGGTGTACTCTGCCCTCGCCCTGAGTTGGCTGGGATGGGCACCAGACTCCCCGCGACCCTAATTAGGATGAAGCGGTTACAGAAAATGAACTGAACATATCTGGTCTACATGTCTTTTTAGGGAAGCAATGGTTATCATGTTCACATCATAGGACGAAGGTCCTGGGTTCAACTCTCAAGCCTGGCAAAGGTGCTTCAGAGTGGAGTTCTCCTGTTCCCTCAAGGTTGTACAGGTTTCGTTTGGCTACTCATGCACATTAGGCTAACTGGTTGTTTCAAATTGCCCCTAGGTGTGAGAGATAAATGTCATCTGTGTTGGCCCTGTGAAGGACGGTGGAACTGTTCAGGGAGAACATCACATTTATATTTAGGGCATTTTGGCACATGGTGTTATCCAGAGTGCTTATACTTTTATTAATTATACTTTTTATGCAAACCGGATTCCAAAAATGTTGGGACACTATACAAAGTGTGAATGAAACTGAATGCAGTGATGTGGAAGTGCCAAATTTCAATATTTTATTCCGAATAGAACATAGATGACTAGGGTCAAAAGTTTAAACTGAGAACATGTATCATTTTAAGGGGAAAATATGTTGATTTGAAATTTCATGGTGTTAACAAATCTCAAAAAAGTTGGGACAAGGCAATTTTCACCATTGTGAGGCATCTCCTCTGCTTCTTACAACAGTCTACAAACGTCTGGGGACCGAGGAGACTAGTTTCTCAAGTTTAGAAATAGGAATGCTGTCCCATTCTTGTCTAATACAGGCCTCGAACTGTTCAACAGTCTTGGGCCTTCTTTGTTGCACCTTCCTCTTTATAATGCGCCAAATGTTCTCTATAGGTGAAAAATGTGGACTGCAGGCTGGACATTTCAATACCCGGATCCTTTTCCTACGCAGCCATGATGTTGTAATTAATGCTGCATGTAATCTGGCATTATCATGTTGAAAAATGCAGGGTATTCTCTGAAAGAGACGACGTCTGGATGGGAGTAGATGTCGTTCTAGAACCTGAATATACCTTTCTGCATTGACGGTGCCTTTCCAGATGTGCAAGATGTGCAAGCTGCCCATGCCACATGCACTCATGCAACCTCATACCAGCACAGATGCAGCTTCTGAACTGAGCGCTGATAACAACTTGGGTTGTCCTTGTCCACTTGAGTCCAGATGACATGGCGTCCCAGTTTTCCATACAGAACTTCGAACTTGTGATTCGTTTTCCACTTTGCCACACTCCAGTTCAAATACCCCTGGCCCAGAGAAAACGCTTGCATTTCTGGGTCCTGTTTAGAAATGGCTACTTCTTTGTACTGTAGAGTTTCAGCTGGCAATGGTGGACGGCAGGGTAGATTGTGTTCAATGTCAATGGACCCTTACGCGCAGAGATTATTCCAGATTCTCTGACTCTTTGGATGATGTTATGCACTGTAGATGATGATCACTTCAAACTCATTGCAATTTTTCCCTGGGAAATACCTTTCTGATAATGCTCTTCTGTCTTTCTGCCCAACATTGGGGGAATTGGTGATCTTCTTCCCATCTTCACTTCTGAGAGACACTGACACTCTGACAAGCTCTTTTTATACTCAGACTTTATACTGTTCCCAATGGACCTCATCAGTGGTAATTGGTCTTCCGGCTGTTCGTTATAAGTGCAGTTGGCTTTTCCAGCCTCTTATTGCTACCTGTGCCAACTTTTTTGAGATACGTTGACACCATGAAATTTAAAATCAACATAGTTTCCCATAAAGTGATACATTTTCTCAGTATAAACTTTTGACCCTGTCATCTATGTTTTATTCAGAATAAAATATTGAAATTCAACACTTCCATATCATTGCATTCAGTTTTTATTCACAATTTGTATAATGTTCCAACTTTTTTGGAATCCGGTTTGTACAACTTCGCAATTGCGGGTTAAGGGTCCTGCTTGAGGGCCCAACATTGGTGACAGTGGGGATTGAACCACTGACCTTCGGAACAGTGAAACATTGCATTAACAAATGAACCTCAACTAACAGGCTGAATGAATGCATGTCTTTCGACTATGGGAGGAACCCTGGAGAACGTCCATACAAGCACGAGGAGGAAATGCAAATGCCACAGCTCAGAATTCAAACCAAGGACCTTCTTGTTGTGAAGCGAGTGGTCTAACCACTACCCCCCCCCCCCCCAACACACACACACACACACACACCTCCCCACCAATCCTCCCCAAAGGGTGTCATAAATATATTCTGATGTAACCTTATGGAAGATGGGTACTATGGCGACCAATCTGGTGATTCACTGATGGGATGTTGCTCAGAATTACTTAAGACTAGAAAAATTAAAACTTATAATTTAAAAACAACAACAACCACAACAACAACTGTGATTTTGAAAAAGCTTAACTGTGATTCTGGTTAACTTTAGTAATTTCACCACACAATGATGCTCTCTCCAAATGTAAATCTGTAAAAATTCCATTCGAAATTCAACTCATCTGTGAAGTTGTGGAAAATATTTGGTTACAGGAAAACTGTGAACCCGTAGCAGTAATTTGGCACAAGATATTGAGCTCAAGCCCACAGTTAGCTGAAAATAGCCCTGCTCTAAATACGAAAAAAAAAAAAAAGAATAAGAATGTCATATACTGATCACATTTAATCCTTCTGCAACTCATCCCTCTCCATTTCCTTTCATTCACTTACATGACTAATGCAGCTGCTTTCCTTTCATGTATATAAATGCCGAGAGCTATTCCAAGACCCTCAGGCCACGTATCCTCCTCTGCAGTGCTGAGAAACCACCACATCTCTGTTTACATTATAGTTTAAGGGGATATTAATAGACAGTTTCCAAAAAAAAAACAAAAAAACTTGAGGAATTTGATTTTGATCCGATGAGGAAAATGCTTCAATAAACGTTCTTTGATACAGAAGCAGTAATACTTTGGACGATTTATACTTTACTGAACTATTATTGTAATTTCTCTTCTGAAAACAATAACTTATATAACTTAATTTTTCTCTCGACCCCCAGGAGATACAGAAATGGGTTCCATCTGTCCACCTCATTTTAGTTTCTGGACATTTACCTGCCACGTGCTGAAGCCGAGGCTTTCAAACTTGGTATGCTGCATCATTACTATGAGTGCTTGGATGAGTTTGTGTGTGAGTGACCTTGACCTACTTTTCAAGGTCACAGAGGTAAAATTGTATACAGTATTAGGGTTCTGGACATTTACTTACTACATGTTGAAGCTCTGCGATGGCTTGGTGAGCTGTCCAGGGTGTACTCTGCCCTCGCCCAAAGTTGGCTGGGATGGGCACCAGCCTCCCCGCGACCCAAATTAGGATTAAGTGGTTACAGAAAATGAACTGAACATGTTGAAGCTGGTGTTTTGAAACTTTCGATGCTTATCCCGCATTGGTATATAATGTAATGGTGTTTTCAGTGGGAGTGTTTGGACCCCTTCTCCTCTTCTGTTAATCTAGGATCGGGGTCGCAGGGGCAGCAGTCTAAGCAGTGAGGTTCAGACGTCCCTCTCTTCAGCCACTTTTTTTAGCTCTTCCAGGAGAACAAAAGAGAGACTTAGTCCCTCCAGCATGTTCTAGGTTGACTCTACGTAGGGGAGCAGCGGTTCTACTCTAATCTCCTCCCAGATGACAGAACTTCTCACTGCATCTCTAATGGACAGCCCTGCGACCCTGTGAAGGAAGCTCACCCATTTTAGCCACCCATTTTCACAAAGAAAAGCATTATGACAATTCATATCTCTTCCTGTTAATCACAGTAACACTATCTAATCATAATGTTAATCCTTAACCACATCAAGGACGGGGCTGGACAGCCTTCAGTTCGCCTACATGGACAACTGCTGTATGAAAGATGCTGTCTCGCTAGCACTCCACACAGCAATGACTCATCTGGAGCATCCGTACACTTATGTCAGGATGCTATTTGTGAACTTCAGTTTAGCGTTCAATACTGTTCTCCCTGAGAAGCTAGAACTGAAGCTCTACAACCTGAGACTGTCAGCTACTTTGTGCTATTGGATCAAGGACTTTCTTATCAATCGACCTCAGGGTGGTAAGGATAATAAACTCTACATCATCCACCCTGATCCTAAACACTGGAATGCCACAGGGCTGTGTGCTCAGCCCGGCCTTCTTCAGCCTTCTTTACGCACGCTGGCTCTGCTATCCACTCCACAAACACGCTCGTGAAATTTGCTGATGATACCACCATGGTAGGCCTCATATCAGATGATGATGAGACATTTAAATAAAAGATTTACTTTTGACCTTGAGTAACCCTAAGCGGTCAAACCACATTCAATGCTTTAAACAAGTGAGATGTTTTTGTAATTTGGTTGTCCACATACTATAGAGCATGTTGTTAGACAAACAAATGGCAGAGGCTATCTTGCACTTTTTGATTGCTACTCTAGTTCAAACATCCAATCCCATTCGAACATCACGACTGGCCATTCACACGTGAACAAGGGTTTCTTTTACCGCATAACAAAAAACAACAAGTGGGCAGTGGTGGCCTGGTGGTAAAGGGTGCTGGATCGCTATTCCTAAGGTTGGAAGTTTGAGTCCCACTCTCCACAAGGTTGTCAGTGTCCCCCCAGAACAGCTAACTGGGTTATAAAAGGCCGGCCATGTCTCTCACTGTCTATGGTGTGAGGTTCATGTAAAAGAATCATTGCTGACTTACGTAAAGAGTAGCTGCAAAGCTGTCAGCGTGTTTCCGCCCTGTGATGGCCTGGCGAGCTGTCCAGGGTGTACTCTGCCCTCGCCCGGAGTCGGCTAGGATGGGCACCAGTCTCCCTGCACTAAAAGCAACAAATTTACCATCAGTACGATGACTCATCAAGTGAGTTTCAGTAGCCACATCAGGTACAAGTACGAGTACAAAGCCTCATGGTGTTGTATTCATTTATCCTGAACAACTTATTTACATTTTTTTTCCCCCGAGATCTGTTGGAGAAAACACAAGTACTCTATGAAAGCCTACTCAAGCATTGGGAGAACATGCAGACTCCGCACAGAAAGGCCCTCACCAAGCCTGGGTAGTCTTTTTGTTAGCCTCTATGCCACCCTGCCGGCGCTTGTCACAGAACAGCTTTTTTATTATTTTAGATTATTAAGTTTAAACCCTGCAAACCAGGTTTGCTTTTCCTTGCTAATTCCTACAGAGTAGAGAAGAGGAAGGTTTTGACCTCAGTGTAGTTATTCAACACTTTTTTTTTTGGAGTTTGTTTTCTCAATACAATGCAGATTTTCTCACGTCCTCCATCACATATTACTCGAGAGGGTACCTACGAAAATCCAAAAGTACAAAACACAATCTCTGAGTTCTTCAAGTCTTTGAAAAACAGCTGGTCGCTACACGAACGCAGTCAACAGATCAACTATGTTCTTTTAAGAGAAAGAAAACACATTGACACAAAACACATACACAGAATGAAGCAAAAACTCTGAGAGCAATATATAACGGCAGAAAAAAAAAAAAAAAAAAAAAAAACTTCTTTAACTTTGTGTCTACAGCAGCGACCTTCCGTGAGCAGAGCAGGTACTGTATAGTGTATGCCACATTATAGAGTCTTACTGACTTTCTTTACTATATGTATGGAGAGGGGGAAGGGAGGGAGGGAGGGAGAGATCGCAAGTGGGAGAGTGAGGAAGAGGAGGAGGTGGTGACTTGCAGAATTAATGTCCATTAAATGTTTTACATTCTGTCACATTATAACTGTGTAATATGTAATTGACCAACACAATACGGAACATAATTTTAAAGTGAAAGGAAGATGATAAATGTTTTCCATTTTTTTTTAATACAAAAAAAAATCTATATTTGTACTAAACCCCCTTTACTCTGGTCACTACAGCAAGAAGGTCCCGGGTTCGATTCCCAGCTTGGGCGTTTCTGTGTGGAGTTTACATGTTCTCCCTGTGCCTGCATGGGTTTCCTCCGGGTACTCTGGTTTCCTCCCACTGTCCACAAACATGCACAGTAGGCTATCTGTCTGTTCCAAACCGCGCTGAGGTGTGATTGGGAGTATGAATGGTTGTGTGAGTGCCAGACCTCTGATGGTCTGGTGAGCCGTCCAGGATGTACCTTGCCCTTGCCAGAGATCGGCACCAGTCTCTCCGCAACCATAATTAGAATTAAGTGGTTCAGAAAATGAATGAATGAATGAATGAGCATCATGAGAAGTTTAAAACAGGGGTTAGGATCTAAAAGCTACCCCAAGCTTTGAATATCTCACATCTACAGTTATGCACTCCACAAATGTGGTTTTATAAAGGAATCCCAAGAACTAAAGCCATTGTTGAAAAAAAAAAAAAAAAAAAAAAAGAAAAAAAATAAGAAGATCTATTTGCTTTTTGCAACAAGTCATGTGGGGGACACAGCAAACACATGAAAGAAGCTGTTTGAACTGTATTCGATTCGGACTCTCCCTTACAGAGAGGGTGAGAAGCTTAGTCATCCGGGAGGAGCTCAGAGTAGAACCGCTGCTCCTCCGTGTTGATAGGAGCCAGTTGAGGTGGCTTGGGCATCTGGTTAGAATGTCTCCTGAATGCCTCCCAGATGTGGTGTTTCGGTATGTCCTGCCAGGAACACGCTGGCGGCACTACGTCTCTCAACTGGTTTGGGAATGCCTCGGGGGTTGACCCAGAAGAGCTGGAGAAAGTGACTGGATAGAGGGACGTCTGGACCTCACCGCTTAGGCTGCTGGCCCTGCGACCTGTCCCCGGATTAAGTGGAGGAAGATGATGATGATGATGATGATGATGATGATGATGATGACTGTGTAAAGCTGCTTTGTGAAAATGTCAGTTGTAAAAAGTGCTATTTAAATAAAACTCAATTGAATTGAACTATACGATCATCTACAAGAAGTAATTTCATCTACATGACACAATGTGAGCCTCTGAGGTCTGAGGTGCACTTACCTTTTACACAAAACCACATCTATTGATATTTTTGTCCAATATATGTGATTTTCCCCATTGCATGTTTGTTTTAGTAAATCACTTTTATCTATATTAAACGTGCATTATAAACAATTTCTATTGGGTGTACTTACTTTTCATACAACTGTATATTCATTCATTTTCTGAACCACCAGGGATTTAGCTCAGTTGGAGATCGAATCCGGCCGTGTCATACCTTAAGATGTTAAAATTTGGGAGTTGTTGCTTCCTGCTTGGCGCTCAGCATCAAAAAAATCGAAAAGAACAACGCAATAACTGGCGCTGTACAGTGGTGACAGGTACCCGGGGTGCAAGGGGGCGCCAGGGAGCACTTTGAGCATGCTATTCAGTGTGGATGGAGCGCTATATAAATCCATTACAATACAACCACTTAATCCTAATTACAACTACAGGGAGGCCATCTGGACAGCTTGCCAGGCCATCTCAGGGTAAAAAAAAAAAGGCTAATGGCTCTCCAGCCCCTCTTTATGTTCTTTTATATGAACCTCTCACCACAGATCACCACAGTGAAGGACACGACCGACCGTTGATAATCAGGGTAACTGCACTGGGGGACAGCACTGACAACCTGGTAACAGTGGGGCTTGAACCCCCAACCATGGGATTGGAAATCTGAAACCTTACCACCGGGCCACAACCACCCATGAATGTATACAGTACAGATTTATATGTGAGTATTTGTACACAATCCCAGCTTTACCAAAGTTATTTAGAACTCACCAGTGTGTGCACTACAGGGCTTTTTATTATGCATTCTTGTCTGCTTTCAGCCTCAGCAGGCACTGAATAGAAACAGCAAGGAACGTGTCTAGGTCCATCAGCTGATCATATCCTCCAACAGCCTGAGAGAGAGAGAGAGAGAGAGAGAGAGAGAGAGAGAGAGAGAGAGAGAGAGAGAGAGAGAGAGAGAGAGAGAGAGAGAGAGAGAGAGAGAGAGAGAGATGCATTTTGTTGAAAAGGACACACTAATACTGCAAAGTTCTGACTTTTAACCTTCTTTTAATATGTAGCTGATGATAATACTTTTTGGTTTTGAAGTTCTGTATGCTCGATGTGGGAGTGTGGAGGTGGTTGCTCCCGGGTAGAAGAGGTGTTACATTGTTATATAAGGTTATTTGCATTATCCATCTATGATACAAGCACAATACAACAAAAAAAAAAAAAAAAAAAAAAAAAAAAAAAAAAAAAAAAAAAAAAACTCTTACAATATAATTGACAGGGTGAATTATCGCAGTAACTGTGATGGATCCTTGGCAGTCGCTCTTCCATTTATATTTTCACTTCTGTGGAAATCGACGGGAACATGCAGTCACCCGTGCTTCCCTCATGGATGCCTTCATGGTCACAACACTCCAGATAGTCCTGGCAATTTCTCAACCTTAAGAGGTCAAGTGAAGGTCAGATGTACAAGCTGTGAGTATGTATGTGTGTGTGTGTGTGTATATATATATATATATATATATATATATATATATATATATATATATATATATAGAGAGAGAGAGAGACACAATATATTTGTCTTTTTTTTTTTATTTCTTTATCAAGACTTCATCTTTATCTCATTCTTACTTTGTATGAAGCCACTGTGCACACACAATTTCCTCCGGGATCAATAACTAATTCAGATCCTGAAATTACATTTATTTATGCAAATGATGCTTTGTCTATTTAAACATGCATATATTTGCATACTTAATGAAATCAAAGATTTAATCTTTTAATTTTGTTAGAATTCTTATGTTAATTCTATTGTAAAAACAGCTACATTTCTAAATTTCTTATCTTCTTAAGTGTAAAATACTGGAATGAAATCTCTTCTAAAGTAGGCGGTAGAGCACTCTCGCCTCACACTTAGCAACCAACAAGTTTGTTGCTTGTGTGGATTTCCTCTTTGTGCTCCGTCTTCCTCCCACCATCCAAGGTTCCACCTGTAACCGAGAAAATTAGTGTTCTCAGGGTGTCTGCCATTTCCTGGCTAGATTCAGCTTGGATTTTTTTCCAGCTTTCCTGACGGATAAGTGGTTTAGATAATGGTTGTATTATATTATGTCATTATAAAGTAGGTGGAGCTTAAGCCTTCTTCAAGTGTAGGAAACAATAATATCAACAACAAATACAACAGCAAAACTTTTTCATTTATACTTCACTTTTATATTCAATTCAAAGCTTGAAGTGCTGCAATGTTAAAACGTTACATGTTAAGATTAAAACGTCCGAGCAAGCACATGCTAACAAGCACGTATTTTGACCACATGTGAGGCTAATGCTGTAAAGGTAGTGGAATATATTTGTTGTGTAGGATAGTAGTAAATATCTGACAGTCTGCATTGCATTCGCATGACACTTTTTAACAATAAATGCTGGCAATCTGTTCTGGTCCATGTTGTTGGGGGACTTTAAATTTGGCTGCTATAACTCTCTCTCTCTCTCCAGTGCTGCGGGCTCGGGCAGAGGGGCGTGGCTGACACACGTGGATGGATCACAATGCATATACTTGATCCTACTCACCTATCTACCGTGCTATAAAGACGCACAGCGGGCTCATTCTGGTGCTAGAAGACTGCTCCTCACTTCACGTCTCTGTTTCCCTGTGATCTCTCTGGCTCCTGGTTCCAGCTCTATGCTCGGCGAGTTACCCACACCTTAATTCCCAGTGCTTAGTGTTTGTTGTGTTTTTCACTTTGTCTCCAAGAGTTACCGCGCTTGTATCCTGCTTGAGTCTTTCTTCGTTAAAATAATAAACCACCTCTGTGTCATCTTACACTGTCTCTTCCATTTCTGGGTTCAGCTAAAAGTCATTTCATCACACTATCTAATATTTAATTTCATTTTAGTTACATTAAAAATAAGAAACAAAACAGTAAAAAAGTAGTAAAAGGATCTATTATTAATTAATTTTCTGAAAATGCTTAATCCTAATTAGGGTCACAGGGAGGCTGACGCCCATCTCAGCCGACTTTGAGACATATCATGGACAGCTCGCCAGGTTCAGCACTCACACCTTGGGGCAATGGATAATTGAAACAACAAATTAACCTACTGCGCATGTTTGTGGACTGTGGGAGGAAACCAGAGTACCCTGAGGAAACCCACACAATCACAGGGAGAACATGCAAACTCCACATAGAAACACCCAGTCGGGGAATAGAACCCAGGGCCTCCTTGCTGTGGGGCAGATGGGGCAGATTACGCCACCGTGCCACCACTGTTATTATTATTCATTCGTTTTCTGTAACCACTTAATCTAATTTGGGATCATGGGGAGGCAGGCGCCCACCCCAGCCGACTCCGGGTGAGGGCAGAGTACACCCTGGACAGCTCACCAGATCATCACAGGGCGGAAATATGCTGACGGCTATGCAGCTCCTCTTTACGAAAGTCAGCAATGATGATTCTTTTACATGAACCTCACACCGTAGACAGTGTAAGACATGTCCAGCCTTTGATAATCCAGTTAGCTGCATTGGGTGGACAGAGGACAACCCGTTGAGAATGGGGCTTGAACACCCAACCTTAGGATCAGTGATCCAGCACCTTTAATTATGATGATGATGATGATGATGATGATGATGATGATGATGATGATGATGATATTATTATTATTATTATTATTATTATTATTATTATTATTATTATTATTATCATTATTTGTACAAGATATATTTTTCTGGCTGTAATGTATGTTTGTTCAGTGTGCTTCTTGTTTGTAACGAGCTCTGATACATAAACCTTTTGGGAATAATCCTACAAAAGTGTACATTCACATACATATTGTATTCTAATTTAATACTCATGGCTACACTGTGGATTACTCATAGAATTTATAGCAAGAAACTATTTGTAACTTTACCTGTGGCAAACTTGCAGCTTTCAACAAAACTCTGAATGAAATTTTTGAACTGGGCCTGCATGGGTGTTGTACCAAATGTCTGGGTGTGATGTGTGTTCCTGAAAAAGAAGCCTACAGATGGCAACATTAGGCAAAGGCCAGATTGTAGAAAGCTGTTAGCAATTTGGGAGTTCCAAAAAAAAAAAAAAAAAACAACAAACAACAACAAAAAATACAAGTATTTCAATAAAGCTGTCGCAGTGGGATCCAAGGGAACAGGTGGATGACTTTACGCTTCTGATGATGCACTTTATTTCACCCTTTGTAAGCTCATTAAAAGGAAAAAATGAAAGGCAAAATCCCCATAAAGTCTCATTAATGAAGTGAGATGATAGTTTTATTTATTTTTTTATGATTATTGTTCAGTTATATCCCAATGTGGTTTCAGTTATCTGTACTGTTTGTGATTTCTGCAGATGGCTAAGAGAGGAAAAGTGTTACTTTTGGTTTCCGTAATTTTTATTGATGATCATGTACTGAATCTGGGACTGTGGCTCCTGAAGACACTTCAAGTACTGCTTGCGGTGACCCTTAGAGGCTAATTTGTCGACCACAAGGGATGATTTACTGCTGCATCCTTCAAGAAACATAACCTGCTGCTTTGATCTTCCTCACTTCAGGGGAAGTGGGAGGCTGAGAGTGAAAAAGTGATGGTTCGACTTTTCACAGTGGAATAAAAAGAAAATGAATTCTGGTGTTGATAAAACAGTTCAGTTCAGTAAGCACAGCAAGCAGTTGCTTCCAACATTCCCACTGAACTTTGTCTCTGATAAGACAATAACAAATGTAATGGTTGTAAAAAGTATATATATATATATATATATATATATATATATATATATATATATATATATATATATATTGCAGCAACGGGGGGGTTTGCAAGAGGGTTCCGACAGGAAGGGCATCTGGCGTAACACTTTTTCCAAAATTGTTATGCAAATGATCAAAAGAAATTTCATACCGGATGGGTCAAGGCCCGGGTTAACAACAACCCCCATCAGTGCTGTTAACCAAACGGGTGCTGGTGGAAATTGAACTACTGTTGGTCGAAGAAGGAGAGGCGGGAGGCGTGTCCGTAGGTGGAGAGAGAACAGAAAAGGCATAAGTCTAGGACTGAGCATTGAATGTTGGAACTATGACAGGAAAAGGTAGAGAGCTGGCTGACATGATGCAGAAGAGGAAGTTCGATATACTGTGTATCCAAGAGACCAGGTGGAAAGGTAGCAAAACTAAAGGCTTACGAGCAGGGTTTAAGCTGTTTCTAATGGTGTAGATGGGAAGATAAATGGTGTAGGAGTTATCTTGAAGGAATGGTTTGTCAGGAATGATCTAGAAGTGAAAAGAGTGTCAGGCAGAGTGATGAGTCTCAAGTTAGAAATTGAAGGTGTGATGTTCAATGTTGTTAGCCTTTATGCCCCACGGGCAGGATGTGAGCGAGAAGAGAAGGAGAGAAGGAGATTCTGGAGTGAGCTAGATGAAGTGATGCAGAGTACTCCCAGAGGTGAAAGAGTGGCCATTGGTGCAGATTTCAATGGACATGGTGCAGGCAGGTTTGGTATCCAGGACAGGAACACAGAAGTACAGATGTTTGACAGATTTTGCAAAAAGGATGTAAATGGCTGTGGTGAATACTTTCTTCCAGAAGAGACAGGAGCATAGGGTGACTTATAAAAGCAGAGGTAGGTGCACACAGGTAGACTACATCTTGTGTAGGCGATGTAATTTGAAGGAATTCAGTGACTGCAAAGTAGTAATGGGTGAGAGTATTGCCAAACAGCATAGGATGGTGGTGTGCAGGATGACACTGATGCTGAGGAAGGTGAAGAAGGCAAAGGCAGAGCAGAAGACAAAGTGGTGGAAGCCAAAAAAGGAAGAGGGTCATGTTGTCTTCAATGAGAAGTTGAAACAGGCTGTGGGTGGTCAGGAAGTGATTCCAGATGACTGGACAACTACAGCTAATGTGATCAGAGAGACAGGTAGGAGAGTTCTTGGTGTGTCCTCTGGAAGGAAAGTAGATAAGGAGACTTGGTGGTGGAATGAGGAAGTGCAGGAGTGTGTACAAAGGAAGAGGTTAGCTAAGAAGAAGTGGGGCATAGAGAGGACCAAAGAGAGTAAACAGGAGTACAGGGAGACACAGCGTAAGGCGAAGGTAGTGGTGTCAGAGGCCAAACAAAGGGCATATGATGACTTGTATGTTAGGTTGGACAGTAAGGAGGGAGAAAATGATTTATACAGGTTGGCACAGCAGAGAAATAGAGATGTGAAAGATGTGCAGCAAGTTAGAGTGATTAAGGACAGCATGGGAAATGTATTGCTGGGAAGATAGAAAGAGTACTTTGAAGAGCTGATGAGTGAGGAAAATGAGAGAGAAAAAAGAGAAGAATATGTGACCGTTGAGGACCAGGAAGTAGCAAAGATTAGTAAGGGTGAAGTGAGGAGGGCATTGAAGAGGATGAAGAGTGGAAAGGCAGTTGGTCCTGATGATATATCAATGGAGATATGGAAGTGTCTAGGAGAGGTAGCAGTAGATTTTCTGACGAGAACATTCAACAAGGCCTTAGAGAGTGAGAGAATGACAGAGGAATGGAGGAGCAGTGTGCTTGTGCCCATTTTTAAGAACAAGGGAGACATGCAGAGTTGTGGCAACGACAGAGGGATAAAGTTGATGAGCCATACAATGAAGTTATGGGAAAGAATAGTGGAAGCTAGACTAAGGGCAGAGGTCAGCATTTGTGAACAACAGTTTGGTTTCATGCCAAGAAAGAGCACCACAGATGCAGTGTTTGCTTTGAGGATGTTAATAGAGAAGTACAGAGAAGGCCAGAGGGAGCTGCATTGTGCCTTTGTGGATCTGGAGAAAGCATATGACAGGGTGCCGAGAGAAGAACTGTGGTACTGCATGAGGAAGTCTGGAGTGGCAGAGAAGTATGTTAGAGTGCTGTAGGAAATGTATGAGAGATGCAAGACAGTGGTGAGGTGTGCTGTCAGTGTGACAGAAGAGTTCAAGGTGGAGGTGGGACCGCATCAAGTGTCAGCCCTGAGCCCCTTCTTTATAACCAACAAACAGGACTTATGTAATGTTTATGATCTAATCTGGTTATAATAGGGCAATAAGCTGGAAGGCCATCTTCAACAGCCCCCGATGTCACTTCTTAGACTTTGTGAACCTTTTTGACTTGACCTATGCCCCTGAAAAGATCCATACTGTCCACCCCCATTCCTGAAGACTCACTCCAATCATAATGATGCCCAATGCCCACCTGATTTATAATCGTATCATCAAATCAAAAACATGAATGTCAAATTGAAAACTTAAGGTAATGATTAGTTCTATCAGATGGACGTGATTATACTGGGGCAAAAGTATTCAAAGAGGTAGACCTCCAGCTACCGGGTTGGGCACCACTAATCCAGGCAGTGGCAGTAGGCCTGAAACCTCCTCCACCAAGGTTGGGCCACAGTGGCAACAGGTCTAGAAGAGAAATCCAAGTATTCCTCTGCTGAGTGACTTTATCAAGCTCCTCCTGGGAAATCTAGGGCATTCCCAGGCCGCACAAGATATATAATTCCTTCACCAAATTGTGGGTCTTCCCTGGGGCCTCCTTCCTGGGCGTGCACTAAAAAAAAATCAGTGGTGCCCATCAGAAAGCCCTTTCACCTGAACCCCTGAGGCAGACCTTGCAATTATTGAACTGAAGATATACCACCTCCATATGCATTCTGGTTTAGCGCAAGCCTACCTTCCGGTTCCAATGGACAGTCAAAGCTGTGCTTGTGATTATACTTCCATTGAATTTGCTCTGAGTTGGCCATCCCCTGCAAATCCCAAGTTACTCCTTGTCACATATTACATTTGTTCCGGATATGTGAGTTTCACAATGGGCCAATGCTTGCTCTCTTCTGCCTCTAAAACCACTGACCTCCTGGGTCCAGATCCATGAGATCCCGTCAGACATCATACTCAATCATTGTTTGTCAATGAACTCAAAGGCAAAGACTTGCTCTTTTGGTCTGGAAAGTTCAGTTCAGTTCATTTTCTGTAACCGCTTCATCCTAATTAGGGTCACGGGGAGGCTGGTGCCCATCCCAGCCAACTCAGGGCAAGGGCAGAGTACACCCTGGACAGCTCGTCAGGCCATCGCAGGGCAGAAACACGCTGATGGCTTTGCAGCTACTCTTGTCGAAAGTCAGCAATGGTTCTTTTACATGCCTCACACCATAGACAGTGGGAGACATGGCCGGCCTTTGATAACCCAGTTAGCTGCACTGGGGGCGGTCTGGAAAGATCAATCAAAAACATGCATCAAAGAAGAACATATGAACAGGTGAAGAACCGCATACCGACTGTGAAGCATGGTGGAAAAATGTTATGGTTTGGAGTTGCTTCACTGCCTTAGAGACCTGGAACATTTCAGCTCTTGATTAAATTCTGAATTTTGTATTAGATCAAAGCATGTTTCAGGGTGTTCTAAGGTGTGATAATCTGTACAAAATTAAGAGATGAACCCAGATGTGGATCTTTTAAATGAATGCTAAACATACTCACAAATCTACCAAGTAATGCCTCAAAAAGAAGAAATGGTTGTCAGGAAATTTTCAGTCAAAGTCCTGATTTCTGTTTTTTTAAAGAAGTAAAGTGTATAAAAACACTTTAAACATCTTGCAACTAAAGTTAAAATAGTACAAACTTAAAATAAATAAATAAATAAATAAATAAACAAACAAAAAAAAAACCAAACAAAAAAAACAAAACCAAAATGTCTATGTTAGATAGTGAACAATTATACAAAACATGTACAAAAAGTTAATTTTGCTAAAGGCCACAGCACAAGTTTCTGAGGCCAAAAGTGAACTTACATCAATTGATGCTTTTACTGAATAAATTATTGAATAGGGTGAATATTCTGGTGGTTTTCACCAAGTCTATAACCTTTATCTGTAGAAGCTGTTATAAAAAGGGTGCTTCTTCAAATATGTTGACCAGCCCCCCCCCCAAAAAAAAAAAAAAAAAAAAAAAAAAAAAAAACAGCTACCCTGGGGGTGTGTCTTCTGTATATCAGTATGTGCTCTACATGTGATGTGTCTTGTATCTGTCTGGCTGTGCCTGACACCTGGGAGTGTGTCTCAGATTCATTTGTATGCTCCCCTTCCTGGGGGGTGTGTCTTGTTGTCATTTGTATGTGCCCCTTCACTGGAGGTGTGACTTCTGGTGATCCATATGTGCCATAACCTATGGGTGTCTTTTAGCTGTCATTATTTGTCCCACCCCTATGTGTGTGTGTGTTTTGTATCTATCTGTATGTGCCCCACCCCACCAGTGTGTCTTGTATATGCCAGTACTGTCCTTCACCACCGAGGGTGTGTCTCATATTCATCTGTATGTGCCCCACCCCCAATGGCGTGTCTTCTGTATGTCAGTATGTGCTCTACCCCGGGGATGTGTCTTGTATCTGTCTGGATGTTCCTGACACCTGGGAGTGTGTCTCATATTCATTTGTATGCTCCCCTTCCTGGGGGTGTGTCTTGTTGTCATTTGTATGTGCCACACACTATAGACGTGTCTTTTAGCTGTCATTATTTGTCCCACCCCTGGGTGTGTGTGTGTGCTTTGTATCAATCTGTATGTGCCCCACCCCACCAGTGTGTCTTGTATATGTCAGTATGTCCTCCACCCACGATGGTGTGTCTCATATTCATCTGTATGTGCTCCACCCCGAGGGTGTGTCTTGTATTTACCTGTATGTGTCCCACCCTTTGAGGTGTGTCCTTTGGTTATCTGTATGTGCTCGACCCCTGGGGGGGTGTGTTAGGTTTATCTGTATGTGCCTGTTTAGCATAATTTGGAATATTATTCTGGTTAAAGTGTAAATGAAGGTGATGATAATAATAATAATAATAATAATAATAATAATAATCATAATAATAATAACAACAATAATAATAATAATAATAATAATAATAATAATAATAATAATAATAATAATAATAACAATAATAACAATAATAATAATAATAATAAAGTACTATCGGTCCATTGAACTCTGCTGCTTTATATGGAGTTAGCAGGCTAAGCTAATATCATTGCATTCTTTTTTTTTAATAGATGGGGATATATATGCATGAATCATTTTGGAAATAAGCCATCATGTGTAATTAAATCAAACCATTTCAGGTGGATTTTAAAGTTCTCTGCCGTGAATCGTGCAATTATATCATTATGTGGAAGAAATGATACGAGGGGAGGAGAGAATAAAAATTCATCTTTCAGTTTAATTGACTATTTAAGATTCAATCAGTGAAATATGTCTCTGCTTCATCTTTAATTAGGAATCATGAATGAAATTTCGAATAAACTGGAAATACAAAGATTTCTTCTGAACATACTGGTGTGTGTGTGTGTGTGTGTGTGTGTGTGACATGCTAATTAACCTCCTGCCCAACAAGGGTCACACTCCTCAGAGTACTGAGTTCTGACATAATGAGCGCCGTCTCATGTGCAGCCTGCTGCCTATTTATTTAAAATAATACAGTACCAGATGTCATGTGGAAAATCCGGTGAGGAAATAATTATTTTTACATGCACTGATTAGGTAGGGAAGTCTGTTGAGGTTTTACACCTGACCATACTCATACTAGCTCATCAGAGCCAGAGCTCGTCCTCCATTTCCATACGAATGTGAAGTGTGAAGAGTTCAAAAAGTGAAAGACAGATGAGAGAGTGAATGAATGAATATGAGAGAGAGAAGCGTAAGAGATGCAGCTGTATCTAGGGTGACGTTAATAAAGACTGATCATACCAGTCCCAGCTGGAGCTTATCACCTGATGACCTCATAATAAACAACACCTGAACAGCACAGTGAGAAAAGTCACCAGAACCCTGTAGAACCCTGCAGAACCCAAAGTAAAACAGAAACAACCGGTACCCCATGAAGGGCGGGGCATCAGAATATATTGTCTGCTTGATATTTTTTGGTTGCATTAAAATTTCAGCCTGCTTGAAACTCCGCCGCCATGTGAGCAATGTTTGTAATAAATGCTTCACTACATGCGCTGATACCAAACTAACCGTAACAACTTACGACATATTTACAGACATTGACCACGACAGCATCACGTGGAGGAGCCTGGGATGTAGACTATGTGCTGGAGCAAGAGAAGGGATGATTTTACGTCCAGCTCGCAGCGAGCAGGTGCTGTGTTTGAGTAGCAGGTTCAGCAAAGGCGTGGAGTTTGAATGGTCTTCTTGGGCTTGTGTGGCTTTCCTCCTCCTTCTAGGGTTTCCTTCCAGAGTCCAAAAACATGTCCAGGAGGCTGATTGGCTGATCAAATTCACCCAGAGCATGCTGGCCCTGCAAAGTCTCTGCCTTCACTTAGAGTCGGCTGAGATGAGTGCCAGCCTTCCCATGACCATAATTAGCATTAAGGGGGCAGAACAAGAATAAGTAGACAGTCTTGATTGGCATTAAATTGTGAGAATGTGAGTGTGAGTGTGAGTGGTTGTGTCTGTACTGCTCTGAGATGGTCTGGCGAGCTGTTCAGGGTGCACCCTGTCTTTGCCTAGAGTTGGTTAGAATGAGCTCCAGACTCCCTGCGACCGTAATAACTGGTGAGGTGACTCAGATAAAGAACTGAGATGGGATCCGTACAGTAGACAAGTAAAAACAACAACAACAACAACAACAAAACACACAGATCTATTCATGACAAAGCAGGGCAATCTGGAACAGTCACGTAGCCTACATTGCATATCCTTGGTTTGTTGAAGGTCACCTGCCTGTTTAATGTTGCCCAGAATCAACATGCGTAAATGGTTGTTTGTGTTTGTATTAGTGTCGCAGTAGAACTGGCAACCCTGCAATGGCTGGCAAGCTGTCCAGGATGTACTTTTCCCTCATCCTGAGTCGGCTAAGATGGACGCCAAGTTCTCTGCGACACTAATCAGGATTAAGCGGTTCAGAAAATGAATGATAAATGAATAGATCTGGCAACCTGTTCAAGGTGTAACCTCGCCTCTCACTCCAAGTCAGCTGGGATTGGCTCCAGCGCACCCCACACTCCTGAGCAATAAGCGGTACATTTACACACACACACACACATATATAAATATATAATGGGTGGATGTATTATAGAGAACAATGAAACTCTGAGGAAGCGAAATCCCTTGTAGACGATGCAGGTTTTAATTTAGCCCAAGCCAGGAGATGTGGCTGGAATGCTATAGGCCGTGATAGATGTACCAGGCCGCTGCAGGAGCAATATCACTATGTGTACTGCAATATCTGAGAATGGTGAGAGTAAACATATTTCTATTATTGGCTTATACAGCACAAAAGAACTTCGACATCCTCATACTCTCTCAATAGAGATCTGATCCCTGAAAATGAGACATTTGGAAAAGCATGATGGGACTTTTTCTTATAATTGTCTGGTATAGGGAATGTGAGTTTCACCCAGGCTGAGCTCATCAACGGATAATTTGCTGTCCACCACAAGGCCTGTGATTTATTCACGTTCTCCATTCATTTCTGTGCATGTTTCCGCTTGTTGAAATGGAGCTGATTGGGATGACTTCCGATGGTTGTGCTATGCCACAACACTCCTCCATGCTGTTGTATCACAAGGGGATGATGTTACAGCCCTGGGGTGATCATCATTGTCACCTCAAAGCATGTCTTTCGTCTGGGTACTCCGGTTTCCTCCTACAGTCCAGAGACATGCATGGTATGTCGACATGTTTCTCCAAACTACCCATAAGTGGAAGTGGTTGTTTCTGTCTGTTACCCCCTGTAATTGCTACCTATTCAGGTTGTAACCCTGACTCTTATCCAAAGTCCATTGTGATTGGTTCCAGCTTCACCCATGAACCTGAGAGCAAGTGGGAGGGATGGAGGATGGATGTATCATAAGGTGTGATATCGGGTTGTACAGGATGCACCCCATCTAGTGTGTGTGTATGTATGTGTTAGCCCTAAAATGGACTTTAAAGTAGTTCTGGGTGTACCTCGCCCTTGCACACTGCTGACTGAGATGGGCTCCAGGCTCCCTATGACCCTATGATAAGTGATTTGTTGAATGAATGAATGAATGAATTTATATTAATATGAAAACATGATGGTGGCATAGTGCTTAGCACGTCCGCCTCACACCCAGAAGGCCCTGGGTTCAATTCCCAAATCGGGCGTTTCTGTGTGGAGTTTGCATGTTGTCCCTGTGCATGTCTGGGTTTCCTCAGGGTACTTTGGTTTCCTCCCACAGTCCAAAAACATGCACAGGTTAATTGGCTGTTCCAAATTGCTCCTAGGTTTGAGTGGCAGTATGAATATTTCTGAGAGTGTTGGCTCTGTGATGGCCTGGCGAGCTATCCAGTGTGTACTCTGCCTTCACCTAGAGTTGGCTGAGATGGGTGCGAACCTCCCTGTAACCCTAATCAGGATAAAGCAGGTCAGAGAATGAATGAATGATGAAAAGTTGCTGTCTTGTGGTTTTCTGATCTGATGCTGAGAAGCCACTGGGACCTTCCGGCCACTGTTTTCCCCCACGCAAGACAAAGTTTTCATTTTGAGGGCATTGACTTTATGCATGAAACAATAACTATAAAAGGTTTTGGGAGACTCAACCTTTTGCAGGTGAGCGATGGTGGTGCTCTGTAAAATATAAGCTTTTTTTTTTTTTTTTTTTTTTTTTTTTTTTTTTTTACACAAATATACAGGGAGTTTAGAGAATATTAACGGCACCTTTAAAACTTTATTAAAGTGAAAGAAAAATAAAAACTATGAAGTTACCGTTGTACTCTGCTCCCACCTAGAGTTGGCTGAGATAGGCACCAGCACCCATGTGACCCTAAGTAGCATTAAGCAGCTTAGAATATAAACAATGAATGTTTCTGTCTCTGGAGGTAAAGATTTCTATGTGGGATCCATGTGGGTTGGAAGTGAACTCAAATTGGGCCCCATTTTGTCCACAGGTCCCATAGTGGCCCCATGTAAGCTGCTCACATGTGTAATGTAGACTCCACTAGGATATACCTGAGTCACATGGGCATCCAGGTATATATATATATATATATTATATTTTTTGTTAACTTCCAGAACAAATGATCTATTTTGTACAATTTTAATAATATTATTAGTGTAGATGAAGCGATGCACATTTAGAGAGGTTTTGATGATCTTGCCCCCCCCAGTACTACCCCCCCCTCGCCCCCCAGTGCTACCCCTCCCCAGCACTACCCCCTCCCCAAGAGGCTTAACACTGTCTCAAATCTTCAAATTGTTGAGTTTAGCATCAATTCATAACAGGGTTTATGACTTAATACGGCAGGATAACGTTATCCCTTTTAATCCTCTCTGAGTTCAAGTGAAGATTCAAACGCATGCTGCGGTTCTGTCATGTGATTAATGAACGTACTCTGAATGGAGCCTGAAGGTCAGAAGGGGATTTATTTTCCTCGGAGCACCTCAGACAAGCAGCGCAGCTAAAATTCTCAGGTTCATATAAATAGCTTATCGTAATGATCGTTTCTATAGCAACAGCTCATTCACAAGGAAACACTTTATGTGAACCTTTTTGAAATTGTTGACATGCAGATGTTGGGAGTAAACAGAATGAAGGTTTATGGCTGCAGATTAGTTAAGTATAAAACTGAAAACTTGGACAGAAGCTTTTAATTTTTTTTTTTTTTTTTTTTTTTTTTTACTCTAAGACAAGCTATTTTTTCTAATGATGTTCAAAAGAAGGAAAAAAATAGAGACTGGTGAGAAACGATTGTTTACAGCCACGAGCGTAAATAGAAAAGAAACAGAAAATTAATTCATTTGCTGAACCGGTTAATCCTACTCTGGAGGACTGGAGTGCACGCACAACCAATCACACTCACACCTCGGGGGAATTTGGAACGGCAAGTTAGCCTAATTTGCATACTTGGACTGTAGAAGGAAACCAATGTACCCAGAGGAAACCCACGCAACTTAATGTGGGGAGAACATGCAAACCCCATCATTAAACCCAGGACCTACTTGCTGTAAGACGGGTGTTCTGACCACTACACCTTCCAAGTACAGGAAATAAATTCTATAATATTCTACATCATTCTAGATTTTTTTTATTGACTGAGTCTGAGGTGAAGGCGGGACGACAATTCACACTTACTCTCACACCCCGGGGGCAATTTGGAACAACCAAGTATATATGGTTTTGGACTATAGGAAGAAACCGGAGTACCCTGAGGAAAAACCCATGCGAGCACAGGGACATGAACATGCTAACTCCACTCAGAAATGCCCATCCCAGGACCTTCTTTCTGTGAGGCAGGAGTTCTGACTACTACACCGTTGTGCCACCCAAGAACAGAAAATATGTTTTATAATATCCTGTTTAAATAAAAATAGATGAAAACCTTGTGTGATATAAAACTAAAATCTAAAGTATTTATCCAAAGATGACAGAACCACAAAAACAAGTGAATGCTAAAAATAAACCAGTTATTAACCCTCGGTCTGTACAGAGACATCCGGTGCTTTTGGCCTTCGACCTCATTCTGGAATTCCAAATATTCCCTATCACATACGACTGCCACCAACCAGGAAGGGGCGTAAGCATGAACGTGCATCCCTCCGTGACATGCACTGACACCACCGGCTTCTTTACGTACTGCTGTGCACGCGCATTCGGAAGTGGCTGCATACACTCAGATGGAAAGTGCTATCCACCCCTTTTGTCTGAATGAGCTCACAGACGCCATGTGATTGGCTGTTGATGACTGTGAGCGACAGGGAATAAACGCATGCCATCCTTCCCTCCCGTGAGAGCTCGGCCAGTTAGCTACCCTGGACTCCCGGTCGCGGATGGCTGCCGCATCAACCTGGATCAGTACTTGCAATCGGCAAGTTGATAGTCACGTACCTTGTCGATGCTGCCAAAAAAAAAACCTTTTCATACAATTAGGAACATTTTGGAAGGTTATTGTGTTTTAATATGAACAGATGGATAAAAGCTTATAAACACAACAAACCAATCTCTGAGAAATACCCCCGGTGATTCATCCCCGAGACGTCAGCACCGGCGTTTTTCAAAATATAGATATATCTATACATTAAATACAAAGAAAAGATGGCACAACATCAACACCTTGTTTTAAACAATCTGTTGTCTAATTAATAAAATGATACAATTGAAACTTCAAGTAAAAATCTGAACACTGACATTTTGAGCCCACGGATATACAGATGTTCAATTAACTTCGGATAAGAACGTGTATATAAACAGCTGGGCGTGCTGTCACGATATTTTGCATGGGTGCGTATATTAATTATCGCCGTTGTACATTGTGCCGGGTTGTGTTCACCAGGCCTTGTTTTGAAAGCTGGTATGTGAGACGCCTGACAGCTTGGGATTTATGAATTCGCATCCCATGGTGCAGTGCCGCTAATAGGCGCCATTCTCCTGTGTGTATGTGTGTATTTGTGTGAGAGCGAGAGAATGGAGGCTAGCTAATGAGCAAAACAATCACGTCTAACACATTGTTTTAACTTTGGATACAAATCATTGGGAGAGAAATGGATGGAGCCGTGCGCTGCTGTGTTAGCGGGACGTGGATTTATTGCGATGTCTTATTTCTCTTCCTGCGAGATATTATTTGTTTTGTTTATGAATAGGTGTAGGTGTACTGTACTACCGCGGGTGGAGGGGGAGGGTTGGGGGTTGGCAGTAGTAATAAATTACGGAACAAAAATTCTGAAACACTCATCATGCTGATTATAGATTCCAACAGTTTATGTCTACATCTGTAAATTTAATCCGGTTAAAATGGGTTAAAATGTCCTCGCTGCGGAACGCCATCGTCCCCTGTAGTGTTCCTGATCTTTCTGCAACGAGTGTAATAAAAAATAAATCAACATTATTTATTCATTCATTAATTTGCTGACCTGATTATTTTTCCAGGTTAGGCAGGCAGGCAGGCTGATGCCTGTCTCAGCTGACTCTGGGCGAGGGTTAAACATCTCATGAGACCATCACAGGACCAACACACACGACCACTCACACTTAGGAATGATTTGCAATAGACCAATAAGACTAATAGACATTTCTTTTGGACTGTGGGAGGAACTCGAAGTACCAGGAGGAAACCCAGACAAGCTCAGGCAGAACTTCACAAAGAAACATCCTTCACGGACCCAGTACTCAAACCCATTGTTTCTGTGAGGCGGATCTGCTAACCAATAAGTGTCCGAGTGAGTGAGTGTTGAAATCTGGATCCGAGTCTTGAGCGTGATGAGGGCGTCTCTGTATGGTTTGCATTTTCCACAATCTACCTTTGCCAGTGTCGGCTGAGCTAGGCTTCAGCCTCTTTGCAACCTTCATAGGTAAATAAATGAAACGAGTCATGAGTTATTATATTTGAAAAACACGTATAACCGAACAAACTGGGACTGTATTCCGAAAAAAATAGGACATCCAGGATAAGCTTGAGGTAGAAATGCTGCACCACTGTGTTGAGAGGCTCGGACATCTGATTAGAATATCCTCTGATTGTTTCCCTAGGGTGGTGTTTGGGGCCTGAATAACTGGGAAGAGAACCCGGTAGTCTGGGAGTCCCGGGAGAACACGCTGGAGGGACTCGGTGTCCCACTGGAAGAGCCGGAGGAAGTGATTGGGGAGAATAACCTGTATCTGGACCTCAATGCTTAGCCTGGTACCACACAACCCAACTTCAGACCAATCAGAAGAAGAATGATGATGATGATGATGATGATGATGATAAAAGTAACCCCCCCCCAAAAAAAAAGAAAACAAGCACAAAATTTGTCCCCATAATTAAAATATTTGTACAGACACACTGCAATTATAGAGCAAAAGCAAGATGAACCCGCTCGGTGGCGCAGTGGGTGGCACGTCCGCCTCACAGCAAGAAGGTCCTGATTTCTGCTGGGGGCTTTTCTGTGTGGAGTTTTCATGTTCTCTCTCTCTGTGCTTGCACAGCTTTCCTGGTTCCCTCCCACAGTCCAAAAACACGCACAGCAGGCTAATTGGCTGTTCAACCCTCCTTCCCCCCGCACCCACTCCTCCTCCCCCAGCCCCCACTCCTCCCCAGGTGTGAGTGTGTGTTTGTGTGTCACCCTGCAATGCACTGGCATGCTGTTAACGGCTAATGTGCCAAACCCCCCCCCTGCCCCCGCCCCCTTGCACGACCCTAATTAGGATTAAACAGCTTGGAAAAATGAATGTTCTCACAGTACCAGTATCTCACATTAAAGAGAACAGATACTCTGAGCACGTGCGGAGGAAGAGGTCGAAAAATTATTATTAAAAAATTAACTCTGATGGAGTTTGTTTCAATAATTCTTTTAAATTTATTAATTTATTAACATAATGAACTTGAATGGTAGTTTTGGTTTATACCTCCAGAATGATGAGCTTGTAAATAATTCAAACGCAGCGCTGCACGCGGACGATGTCTGTAATAAAATGTATATTAAATTTATGGGGTGTTTTCTGGTAAAGTTTTGGAACTGTATTATTTTCTATGCTACGTGTTCAGCATCGGGGACAGTGGTGGGCTGGTGGTAAAAGGTGCTGCATCACTGATCCTAAAGTTGGGGGTTCGAGTCCCACTCTCTACAAGGTCATCACTGTCCCCCCCAGTGCAGCTAACCGGGTTATCAAAGGCCGGCCAGGTCTATGGTGACTCTGGTGTGAGGTTCATGTAAAAGAACCCCTGCTGACTTCCGTAAAGAGTAGCTGCACAGCCGTCAGCGTGTTTCTGCCCTGCCATGGCCTGGCGAGCTGTCCAGGGTGTACTCTGCCCTCATCCGGAGTCAGCTGTGATGGACGCCAGCCTCCCCGCGACCCCAATTAGGATTAAACGGTTCAGGAAATGAATGAACACTGATAAGGTTTCTGAATGTTTCTGTGGAATAAGTAAAAACAGAAACGTACACAGAGCTCCATATAAAAAAACAAACTGTATTTCATTTTTTTAAAAAATGTAATATTCATAATATTTTCATTTTTCTGACTTTCAGAACAAAATGATCTAAAAATTGCGTCAAATAAACATAAACACATGAACTAATCTTCATAAATCCCACTGATCCGTTTTATCCCCCGCAGGTACTCAGGGTGAAGAAAAAATAGAGCATGTCCATGAAACCTGGAAAAAAAATCTGAATGTCATTATAAGTGTCGCTGTACACGAAGATCACACGCTAATCTCCCATTAATGCTCAACTCCCTCAGGGAAGTTTCCTCCTCCTCTGTTCCCTCCTCCTCTGTTTCTTCCTCCTCTGTTCCCTCTTTCTTCTGTTTCCTCTTTCTTTTGTTCCCTCCTCCTCTGTTCCCTCCTCCTCTGTTTCTTCCTCCTCTGTTTCTTGCTCATCTGTTCCCTCCTCCTCTGTTTCTTCCTCCTCTGTTCCTTCCTCCTCTGTTCCTTCCTCCTCTGTTCCCTCCTCCTCTGTTTCTTCCTCCTCTGTTTCTTCCTCCTCTGTTCCCTCCTTCTCTGTTTCTTCCTCCTCTGTTCCCTCCTCCTCTGTTTCTTCCTCCTCTGTTCGCTCTTTCTTCTGTTTCCTCTTTCTTTTGTTCCCTCCTCCTCTGTTCCCTCCTCCTCTGTTCCCTCCTCCTCTGTTTCTTCCTCCTCTGTTCCCTCCTCCTCTGTTTCTTCCTCCTCTGTTCCCTCTTTCTTCTGTTTCCTCTTTCTTTTGTTCCCTCCTCCTCTGTTCCCTCCTCCTCTGTTCCCTCCTCCTCTGTTCCCTCCTCCTCTGTTTTTTCCTCCTCTGTTCCCTCCTTCTCTGTTTCTTCATCCTCTGTTCCCTCCTTCTCTGTTTCTTCCTCCTCTGTTCCCTCTTTCTTCTGTTTCCTCTTTCTTTTGTTCCCTCCTCCTCTGTTTCTTCCTCATCTGTTCCCTCCTCCTCTGTTTCTTCCTCCTCTGTTCCCTCCTTCTCTGTTTCTTCCTCCTCTGTTCCCTCCTTCTGTTTCTTCCTCCTCTGTTCCCTCCTTCTCTGTTTCTTCCTCCTCTGTTCCCTCTTTCTTCTGTTTCCTCTTTCTTTTGTTCCCTCCTCCTCTGTTTCTTCCTCATCTGTTCCCTCCTCCTCTGTTCCCTCCTTCTCTGTTTCTTCCTCCTCTGTTAATTCCTCCTCTGTTTCTTCCTCCTCTGTTCCCTCTTTCTTCTGTTTCCTCTTTCTTTTGTTCCCTCCTCCTCTGTTTCTTCCTCCTCTGTTTCTTCCTCCTCTGTTCCCTCTTTCTTCTGTTTCCTCTTTCTTCTGTTCCCTCCTCCTCTGTTTCGTCCTCATCTGTTCCCTCCTTCTCTGTTTCTTCCTCCTCTGTTCCCTCTTTCTTCTGTTTCCTCTTTCTTTTGTTCCCTCCTCCTCTGTTTCTTCCTCATCTGTTCCCTCCTTCTCTGTTTCTTCCTCCTCTGTTCTCTCTTTCTTCTGTTTCCTCTTTCTTTTGTTCCCTCCTCCTCTGTTAATTCCTCCTCTGTTTCTTCCTCCTCTGTTCCTTCCTCCTCTGTTCCCTCCTCCTCTGTTTCTTCCTCCTCTGCTTCCTCCTCCTCTGTTCCCTCTGTCTTCTGTTTCCTCTTTCTTTTGTTCCCTCCTCCTCTGTTCCCTCCTCCTCTGTTTCGTCCTTCCTGACCTGAACAGAATTATAACTGCAAATTTGGTGAAGTGTTTAATTGCTTTTGTAATATCTGAATGTTTCAAACTCTGTCCTAATGAAATGGTTCTGGTCACAGCTGATCAATTCTCCTCAAAAAAAAAAAAAAAAAAATGACGAGAGAGAGAGAGCGAGAGAGAGAGAGAGAGAGAGAGAGAGAGAGAGAGAGAGAGAGAGAGAGAGAGATGAAGTAAATCTTGAATCTAATCATATCTCATTGTGCAGAAATCACTGTTTATTCACAGAATCCCCGCTTCAGTCTCAGAACTCCTGGTGTTGAGATCTCAGAAGTCAAGTCACCCCCAAACGTCACCCCACCCCCTGTGTCTCCTTCTCTCTGACTTTCTCTCTGTCTGTCTGCTTCTCTCTCTCTCTCTCTCTCTCTCTCTCTCTCTCTCTCTCTCTCTCTCTCTCTGGCTATTGTTGTTTCTGAGCAGAATTGTTTTGCTGTGGCCTCTTTTTTATTATGGTAGTTGTGGAGGAAGGATGTGTAGGTGGCTAGTGTGTGTGTGTGTGTGTGTGTGTGTGTGTGTGTGTGTGTGTGTGTGTGTGTGGTTTTAGAAAGGCTCTTTTTCACAGCCCACTCCTTCTGTGTCAGACCTCAACTGATGGGTTTCTCTGTGTTCCCACTTATATTTTTGGCTGCACTGTGTGTGTGTGTGTGTGTGTGTGTGTGTGTGTGTGTGTGTGTGTGTGTGTGTGTGTGTGTGTGTGTGTGTGTGTTTCGATTCTTTCTCCCAATGAATCTGCGGTGAGAAGTTCACACATTATTTTTCTGACTCATTCTGTAGGTGATAATGTTCTCATCATCATCATCATCATCGTCATCGTCATCATCTTCATCATGCTCATCCTCATCCTTCCATGACAGATGCTTTGTTTGTATTGTTATTGTCCCTGAAATGAGGCTTAAACTAGCGTGGAATTACACCTTTATCTTTGCTAGCATGTCGAAATTCCTGCCGCGTCTCCTGGCAGATGGTCAGCAGGTAATAATGGGTAGAAAACGAAAATCAGAAGAAGCAGGATGTCAGCGTTGACTTTGCTGTAATATGATTTTCTTTTACATGGTTCCGATCCACAGCATTGAGACTTCGCTTTCAGATCTGAGAGCTCGACGTGGTTCTGACTCCGCCACCAAGACAGAACCGTAAACGTCTGGATGTTTACTCCTTACCCAGAAACTCGGAAAACTCATGTTGTGGCGCTGACCCTTTATTCCGCCCAATCACATGCAGTTATGGGAATCATTTCCTGATGTTTGTTGTCACGATCGTTGTTTGTGTTGATGGGTTTAAGATTCTGTCGGAGAGATTTTTTTTGTATATTTGTTGTTTTGTTAGTTAAATGTTTATTTGTTTGTGTTTGCCTGTTGAAAGGCATTTCAGTTTGCATGTTCTTTCTGTGCCTGAATGGGTTTTATCAGGGTAGTCTGGTATCGTCCGCCATTCCAGAGAGGTACACATTAGGCAAATTGGCGGTTCGAAATTGCCCCTAGGTGGGAATGCGAGTGCAGATGGTTGGATGTATTGTCCTGTGATGGTCTGACGAGCTTTTCAGAGTGTGTACTCCACCTTTGTCCAGTGTCGGCTGAGATAGGATCGATCCGCCCCATCACTCTAATTAAGTTTAGCAGATCATCAGGCGATTATGAGAAATATTACGCAATAATTTTGTTGATTAGTTTGTTTGTTGTGTCATGTTTACTGTGTTTTATTCACTCATTGGTCCATTTATTGATTTGTTTGTTGTTTTTATGGTTTTGTTTACTATCATAAGTCACTATAATTAAAAGGAATATCAAACATGAATATTTGTGTTTATTTGTCTGTTTATCGTTTCATTCATTCATTAATTCATGAGCCACTTAATCCATATTAGGGTCACATGGAGACTAGGGCCCATCTCAGCTAACTCTGAGTGAGGGTGGGGTACACCATGGACAGCTCACCAGACCATCGCAGGCCCAACACACACAACCATTCACATTCACACATGGGGCAATTTGGAACAGACAGTTAACCTACTGTGCATGTTTTTGGACAGTGGCAGGAAACTGGAGAACCCGGAGGAAACCCATGCAAGCACGAGGACTACCTGCAGACTCCATGTAGAAACGCCCTATGGAACCTTCTTGCTGTGAGGCGGACCTGCTAACCACTACGCCACCGTGCCACCATTTATTGCTTCATTTGCTGTTTATTGTTGTTTATTGTTTTGTTTATAGTTGTTAATGATTACCTTAAAATGGAAAATGAAATTGAAATACATATTAATTTTTATTGTGCCGACTCAGTCGTCTCTCGGAGGGAAAAAAGAACATTCCAGACCTTATAAAACGGGTTTATTTTACATTATGATTTAAATCTCTGTAGTAAAAGAGTGCAGAATTGTTGAGAGGATTTTTGCTGATGTGCCTCTCGTATAATCTTTGCTGTTAATGTGACTCTGAGCTCATTCTATAAACCAGCTGCTGTTCAGACGATGGTGAGTCTGGGCCACGTCCAGGTCGAGATGGACAGACATTTTGGGTAATGCTGCTCGTTTCATGGATGTATGATCTGATGATGTCAGCATCTCCAAACCTCTTAGCTAAAGCAACACCTCTACAAACGGATAGTACCGCACGCTCAAGTGGATAAAAAAATAAAAAAATAAAAAATTTAAAAATAAAAAAAAAACCCGGACCAGATGAGAATAGGTTTTTTTTTTTGTTATTTTTTTAAAGTGGACCCTTAATGCGACTGCAGCAGCCTCTCACTGTCTGAGTGAGATGAAAACAGCACTGCACTTCATGTCAGATCCACATTAAAATTCCTTTCTTCCTGTTGTAATGGCTCTTTACCTTCTCAACGCAGCCAATCAACTGAATTTGGAACCAGACCACCATCTGCACCAGCTTTTTCCCAGGTGGCACCTCATGCATGTGTAAAGAGCAAGTTACAGAGTGTACCCTACTCCCGGATCACCATCTTGATCATCCGTTCATGATCCGGCGATGGATAAACAGCGTTACGCTCCAAACGGATCAGTATCATAGCTGGAATCATCAGAACCTCCACCGGCATTATGAACACCCTCCTGAACCCGGCCCTGAGTCTTTATACGCGCTCACAAAATGGGTTCTATTCTTCGACACTCGCAGGTGTCGCACCACTGAATCTGTGTCATTGAGTTCTTCTGGTGTTTTTTAGAATTATTATCAGAATGTGGGTCAGAACTTCGTGATTATCTGTTTTTTTTTTTTTTTTTTTTTTGCATTTGATACCATTTTGTTCTTCAGTGAACTGGAATAAACAACATTGAGAAAAGAAATCTATCAAATATTTCATCCAACCATTCATTATATCAGCCACTTAATCATAATTTGGGTCACGGGTATGCTGGCGCCTATCTCAGCCAACTCTGGGTGAGGGTGGGGTAAACAGCTCGCCAAGTAATTGCAGGGCCAACACACACACACACACACACACACACACACACACACACACACACACACACACACACACACACACACACACATATACACACAACTAGAGGTGATTTGGAACAACAGATTAGCCCTGTGCAGGTTTTTAGACTGTGAGAGGAAACTGTAGCACCCAGAGGAAACCCATGTGGCACCCCGAGCCGGCTGAGATAAGTACCAGGCTCCCCATAACCCTAATCGAGATTAAGCAGCTTAGAAAATGAATGAATGAGCAGCGATGCAGTGGTTTGCACGTCTTTAGATTCCTCTTCATGGCAAAAACATTTGTTTGTCTGCCTCTCAGCAACAAGGTCCTGGGTTCTGTTCCCAGGCTTGAGACATTTTTGTGTGGGGTTTACCTGCTCTTGTGCTCATGTGGGTTTCATCCGAGTACTCCAGTTTCCTCCCACAGTCCAAAAACAAGCATATTAGGCATATTAGGCTATGTCGCTGTTCCAAATTGCCCCCTTATGTGTGAGTGTGGATGATTGTACAAACCGGATTGCAAAAAAGTTGGGACACTATACAAATTGTGAATAAAAAGTGAAGGCAATGATGTGGAAGTGCCAAATTTCAATATTTTATTCCAAATAGAACATAGATAAGGGTCAAAAGTTTCAACTGAGAAAATGTGTCATTTTAAGGGGAAAATAAGTTAAGTTTAAATTTCATGGGGTCAACAAATCTCAAAAAAGTTGGGACAGGCAGCGATAAGAGTCTGGAAAAGTCAATTGCACTTATAATGAACAGCTGGAAGACAAATTACCACTAATGATGTCCATTGGCAACATGACTGAGTGTAAAAAGAGCTTCTCAGAGTGGCAGTGTCTCTCAGAAATCAAGATGGGTAGAGGATCACCAATTCCCCCAATGTTGGGCAGAAAGACAGAAGCGCAATATCAGAAAGGTGTTTTCCAGGGAAAAATTGCAAAGAGGTTGAAGTTATCATCATGTACAGTGCATAACATCATCCAAAGATTCAAAGAATCTGGAACAATTTCTGTGTGTAAGGGTCAAGGCCGAAAAACCATACTGGATGCCCGTGATCTTCGGGCTCTTAAATCGGGCACTGCACCACAAACAGGAATGCTACTGTCCGGGAAATCACAGAATGGGCTCCGCAATACTTCCAGAAACCATTGTCGGTGAACACACTCCACCACGCCATCCGCCGTCGCCAGCTGAAACTCTACAGTACAAAGAAGAAGCCATTTCTAAACAGGACCCAGAAGCCCAGGCGTTTCCTCTGGGCCAGGGCTCATTTAAAATGGATTGTGGCAAACTGGAAAACTGTTCTGTGATCAGACGAATCACAATTCAAAGTTCTTTATGGAAAACTGGGACACCATATCTTTTGGACTAAAGAGGACAAGGACAACCCAAGTTGTTTTCGGCGCTCAGTTCAGAAGCTGCATCTGTGATGATGTGGGGTTGAATGACTGCGTGTGGCATGGGCAGCTTGCACATCTGGAAAGGCACCGTCAATGCAGAAAGGTATATTTGGGTTCTAGAATAACATCTGCTCCCATCCAGATGTCACCTCTTTCAGAGAAGACCTTGCATTTTTCAACATGATCATGCCAGACTACATGCAGCATTAATTGCAACATCATGGCTGCGTAGGAAAAGGATCCGGGGATCTGCAGTCCAGATCTTTCACCTATAGAGAACATTTTGCGCATCATAAACAGGAAGGTGCAACAAAGAAGGCCCAAGACAGTCGAACAGTTCGAAGCCTGTATTACAGGAGAATGGGACAGCATTCCTATTTTGGAACTTGAGAAACTTGTCTCCTCGGTCCCCAGATGTTTGCAGACTGTTGTATGTAGAAGAGGGGACGCCTCACATTGGTGAAAATGGCCTTGCCCTAATTTATTCGAGATTTGTTGACAAGATGAAATTTAAAATCAACATATTTTTTTTGTGCGATAGTCTGATGAGGTGTTCAGGGTGCACTCCTCTCTAGCCCACAGTCAGCTGAGATGGGCGCCAGCCTTCCTGCAATCCTAATTAGGATTAAGCGGTTCAGAAAATGAGCGAATGAATGAAGTGCTATCGATGTGCTAAAGCTCCCAAACCTTATAGAAACACTTTCGGTGTTCCGTTCGTTCAGGTGATTATTTCAGTCCGCAGAACTTCCTGACTGACCGCCCTTAATCCTGTTGGGGAAGAAAGCCGAGCATGTAAGAATAAACCTAAAGTGCAACACTGAGGTCAAGTTTAAAAAGAAGGAGAACACAAACCCCTTTTTCTCAGCTTTTCTTTATTCATTCTGAAGAATAAATAAACGAAAGCGACACAGATCAAGAATCCGACGTTCTAGCATATCTGAGAATCTGAAGAACACAGAACCCATCCGGCATACGAGTCTTTAAAGTCGGCTCTAATAATTCTAATCAAAGCTCAACGCTCACCCGTAATTAAAAACATGTCGGACTTCTTTTTTT
>CM045735.1:59117248-59124748 GCA_024760905.1 Plotosus lineatus | reverse complement strand
TTGTTTGTTTGTTTGTTTGTTTTTTTCTTAATTATTTTAGAGATTCCATCTGAATTATGGGATATCATCCTGTAAACATTGTGTTCAGTTACAGTGACTTCACCTAACATTGAAACATTAGATGTAAATCTCTGTAAATTAATTACATGTTGAGATTTTACTATAATCAGGATCGTTATGTGTTCATCGGCGTGGGATTGTTTATTTCTGTCTGCCACAGCTTCCTGTCCACAGTTTTTAACATATCAAGTTACATTTCTTATGATGAGTCGGTCATGACCCAAGGATAACAATCCTTTCAGTGATGGCATCATACAAAAAAAAAAAAAAAAAAAAAAAAAAAATATGCGCGTCTCTATTTGTGTGTATTTATATTTTATTTACATTGTATGTATTATTTTTTTAATTGCTTAATTGTTATTATAAGCATTTATAGCATTGAATATGTATTTATTGATATTACGTATATACACAGACATGTACGGATACATCAGTGGGCGGCGGGGGGGTGGTGGTGATCGTCCTTCGCGGATTTTGATGGTCGCGTGGGCATCTTGGTCCCGATTAACCTTGGAAAGTGAGGGATCCCTGTATGCCATTAATTTAATTTTTGAACCGCTTAAACCTAGTTAGGGTTCCAGGGAGGCCTGCACCCACCTCAGCCGACTCTGAGTGAAGGCGGCTACGTCACTAATCCCATGTACCAAAACACATTACGTATTACCAACAACGATTGCAGGAATTATGAAAAACGTCTCTTTTTGTTCCTAAAACAACTGACGACAGGAGACCCGAGTGGGTGAAATGTCCACCGTGGAAGCTGTTTTGGAATAAAATCCCGAGGTAAACAAACAACTGCTAACACATGTAATTTAGCACAACCCTCAAAATCCAAGAAATAAAATCCCAGATGTCTGTTATTTATGTTAAATTAGGCTTCTGTATCCCTTAAACATATTCTGTACGCACAGATTATACAGTAAGGACAAACAGCTCCACTGCTCTTAATTATGGGGAATTTCTGGGCTTGGTGGAGGTTTACGCTCCCATATATTTGATTTATTTGATAGCATGACTGATGATATTTTCATAAATACAGTTCATCTCATTTAGATATTGATGCAAGAGGGAGAGAGAGCGAGAGAGAGAGAGAGAGAGAGAGAGAGAGAGAGAGAGAGAGAGAGAGAGAGAGAGCAATGTAATAGTATTGCAAACTAAATTAAACCCTCAACAGAATAGAATTTTCTGTCGGAAGTACATCAGCTCTATGATTGTAGCTTAAACTGTTACCTCTTTATAATCATTAATCTTATACAGTTTTGTTATTGCTGTATAAGAGCTGCGAACATTTAATCAATATCTCAGTGTATTTTAAGTCAATATTCGGCTCCTTTGACCTTGTGGATGATACGTTTAGAAAAAGAAAACCACGAGTCCTCCTGATGCTGAGTGCTTCGCCTGATCAAGAACAAGTTGCTCTTTTTGAGACTTTATTCATTCATTCGGATCCACTTCATTTTATCAGGGTAACAGGAAGGGTGTGGTCTATCTCAGCTGACATTGGGTGAAGGCCTGGCATACCCTGAATAGCTCACCAGTCCATTACAAGGCCAACACATATCAACACATACACAACCATTCACTCTGACACATAGGGGCAATTTGGGGAGGAAACTGGAGTACCCAGGAAAAGCCCCACGAGCACTGGGAGAGCATGCACACCGAGACGCCCCTCCTGACCTGAACCCAGGAGCTTCTTGCTGTGATACAGGTAACTATGCCACTGTGCTGCCCCCTAGAAAGTTCTATCAAAGGAAAAGTAATTTTGTGGCCCATGCATGAACCTGATAATCCACAGATTCATAAAGATATTAGAAAGTATTCAAGTATTCAGAACACAATGATGTCACACATCATGGATTGCAGGATTATGATGGATTCATCATACGCATCACATGTCTCCAATTTTCAACAGTTTGGCCAGGCGTAGGAAACAAATAATTTTATGAGCATGTGGGGATCAGGTTCATGGACAGAGGCTCAGTGGTTAGTTGTTCATCTCACAATAAGCTGGTCTCGAGTTCGATTCTCGCGTTTGTGTTCTCCTCGTGCTTGTGTGGGTTGCCAGTGCTACCAAAAACGTGCACAGTAAGCTGATTGGCTGCACCTAGGTGCGAAAACTCAGCATGATTGGCTGTATTAGTTGTTGGCCCTGTGTGAGCTGTACAGGGTGGACCACACAGCAGCAGCCTCTCACAATTCATCTTATTAGTCGTGGATTAGCAGGTCTGTACCGCTCTCTACGACGTAACTCATACTGTAAGTGCGCCGTATATTACATGATGCTTCGGACATGAAAAAGTTCATAGAAGAACATCCGGACAGAAACCTCAACGTCAAAGATAATTAAGATGAATGTTGCGCTATTTGGCTTTCGGCTCTTCCTGTCAGTCTTCAAGTGGGATTTTTATTCTCAAACATCCTCTCCTAAGGTTAATTCATTATACATACATCCATACAAGATTTATCTCGGAAGTGCAATTCCTTCCCTCATGAGCCTCATTTCCCTCATTTGTCATCTGAACGTGAGTCAGTAGAGACTGACTCCATTTAAATCACTGTATTCACTGGAGATGACTGACAGCCGGGGCACTTATTTGGCCCCAGCATTTGAAAAAGCTGTCTTTTTGTTGTTGTTGTTGTTGTTGTTGTTGTTTTTTTTGTCCTGATTTATGTGTTTCACTAACCAACATATCAGATGGACGAAGAGAATGTGAGAACATAAATTGAAAAATATCCATTGTAATCTTCCTGTTTTGATTTCTTATGAAATATGTAAGGTACACACACACACACACACACACACACACACACACACACACACACCCACACACACACACACACACACACACAAAAAAACAAAAAACAAAAAAAAAAAAAAAACAAGGACACAGCTTTACCAACTCTGTCGAAATGCACGAATGTTGAGCTTTCAGTAAAAAGTTTGTGGTGAAGAGAAAAAAACATCCCGAGCCATGATATAAGAAAATCGCCACATTAATGGAAGAAGTTTCCAGCCGAGCAGTTGTGGCTTGGTGGTTAATACTTTAACAGTCAACACATTGATAGCACAGGGTTCACGGCGTCGGGCTCCATCTGCACCAAGCCGCCACTGCTGGGCCCTTGGGCAGGTCCCTTACATCTGTCAGCTCGACCTATTTCCCTCCACACTGGCTGACTTTCATAATGAGGAGTTGCCTAGCTGTCAGCGTGTTTCTGCCCTGTGATGGCCTGGTGACCTGGTGAGCTGTCCAGAGTGTACCTTTCCCTCGCTTAGAGTCGGCTGAGATGGGCGCCAGTCTTCCCGCGACCCTAATTAAGATTAAGCTGTTTAGAAAATGAATGAATTCAAAAAGCCAAAGGGACATGTCGAGGGAACGATTTAATTAAGAAAACCCTGCAAGCCTGAGATGAGTAACATTTTAGTATATATACGACACAAGAAAATAAAAAAGCTCAATAAATCAAGATTTTTATAGATTTTAACCATGACAGGGGCGGTTGGGCTCCTTGGGCTCTGTGAGCAGCAGTGTTCTGAAATATTTTGGCTTGCGGTTAAAGAGAGTTAGTGTCCAGGCAACATAAAAATTTTAAGCTGACATGCTCAACTTGGCTCAACTCAAATTCTCAAACTCAGTCGAGCTAAAATTTTAATGCAGCCCTGGCAATATTTTATTTATATATTTATATATATATATATATATATATATATATATATATATATATATATATATATATAGAGAGAGAGAGAGAGAGAGAGAGAGAGAGGATTTTCTGAGTAGATCCTTCGGTAGGAGAGTGCTCAATACTTTTTGGTAGAACAAATAACAATAAAAATAAAATGACAGGACAAAGACTTTCTATTGAAACTCCATTTATCACTACAGATCTGTTTCGAGGGGTGGTGAAACCATCCTCTCTCTTCAGGTGATTATAGAAGAATGATTACAAAGTGCTGGGGGTGGTGCTATGTCGATGAACATGACGTCCTCTAGATGGGGTGGTGTTCATTATGTAATCGGGGGCGGGTTCTCTTAAATATTGGTATCGATACATGCATATATGTGCATACATTTTTTACATGCCCGTGGACTCATATATGTACCCACATATATATATATAGGTATCCACACATGCACACTTACATACACGCATATATATATATATATATATATATATATATATATATATATATATATATATATATATATATATATATAGTACATATACATACATATATCTACATATATATGTACACGTACACTCACGTGCGTATACACATACACACACATACACAAGTGTTTAGATACAGATTGATACAATCAAATACTTAGTGTACTTCAGGGGGTGTGTTGCATAATAATGATTTTTTCCTGTGCCGGCATGAAGTTACGAGTTCGTTTCTTTTATTTAATGAAGACAGTTCATCAGATGGCCTTTCTTAACAGAATAATGAATACATAATTTCACTGTCATTTAAATAAAACTACAAAAAAAGCCATCAAATAAAACAAAAACAGATGAATAAATGTCACTTATTTAAATCTATACATCTATTTTTAATGCCACGTTACTGTGGCTCGCAGTGGAGAGCCAATCCTTTCTGTACGCCACAGTATGTGGGCGGGTCCGATACCTTGAAAGTCTAATTTTATTGGATTATAACAACAGCCACAGACTGCGTGTGTTGTTTTTGAGTAAAGAGGTAAATTTCCCTTGTTTCTGAAAAGCTCATTTCCACGAAGCCAAGCACAGCTGGCAAGCAAACACAAATGGAAAAACTTCAACCCGCAGAACAGCTGATTGCCAAAACTTGGGACGCGCTTCCTGTCACATAAACACTGCAGCATGTGAGTCCAATAAAATTAGAGTTTCAAGGTATCGGACCCGCCTGCATACAGAAAGGATTGGCTCTCCGCTTCGCGCCACAGTGACGTGGTATTGAAAATAGATGAATAGATTTAAATGCGCGATATTTCTTCAAGCCAGTCTGGTCATCTGGCGGTCACTTTTGACATCCGGACGATCCAGACTAGTCGGAAGCTACAGAGTTTGTCCGTTGCATTCAAAATCCGTTAAAGGCGAAGTCTGTAAATCCGAGGCATGAGTGCGTGTATATATATATATATATATATATATATATATATATATATATATATATATATATATTCATCCATCCATCCATCCATCTGTACACCAATCCATTCATCCTTCTTTCTACAAATTCCATTAACCTGCCCATCCAGTTATCCATTTGTCCATTTACCTGTCCATCCTGCTATTGACTGTGTGTGTGTGTGTGTGTGTGTGTGTGTGTGTGTGTGTGTGTGTTTTTCTTTTAAAGCATGATAATCATGGCAACACCTGTCTGTGATAAATGGTGAATGCTTGTCAGCCATTTTAACTAAAGCCTTTTCCACTTGGGATAATAAGCAATTATTGAATGAGGTTCAATCTACGATCTCGATAATTATTCGGTCGAGAGTATGTTATCTACTGAGGCCAAACTCCAAGGTGGATAAAATTCCATGAGATCAAATAATTCTCAATAAAACACATTCTATAACTGCATTCATTTAAAATATTCCCCAAGTGGCCAGACATTGGGTTTGCCATCATGCAGTGATCATTAAAATCATCCCATGGCATCAATGTCATCCCAATAATTATTTGATGGCTTTCCACCAATCAGAGTGGAGACACTGGAGACAATATCATGAATAAATAATAATGTGTTTATCACTATATGAAGGGGCAGTACGGAGGCGTAGTTATCACGTCTGCTTTACAGCAAGAAAGACTGGGTTCGATTCTGATTGTCTCACTGGGTGTTTCTTTGTGGAGTTTGCATGTTCTCCCCGTGCTTGCATGGGTTTCCTTTGGGTATTCCAGTTTCCTCCCACTTTCCAAAAAAAAAAAAAAAAATGCACAGGAGGTTAATTGGCTGCTCCAAATCTCCCCTAGGAGTGAATGGTTGTGTGAGTATTGGCCCTATGATGGCCTGCCGAGCTGTCCAGGGTGCACCCCGCCCTCACCCAGAGTTGGCTGAGATGGGCACCAGCCAATCAGGTGGTGCTGTTACCTTATATGGTGATGTACACTAATATAATATGTAAATAAAATTGAATGAAAAAAAAAAAAAGGCTGCCGAGATACAGGGTCAAAGATCAGAGCGGTGATCAAATAATGATTAATCTTTTGCTATGAACAGTGACAGGGAGGCGGACAGAAAAGTTTCTGCAAGGATTTTTCAATTCAGCTCTCAATAGTAAGGAACATTTTGTTCTTCTCGTCTACTGAGATAAAACGAAGTGAAACTGCTCGTCTTCGATGCTTCTCTCCGTCGCCTCCTCTTTCATCACGCTTCTCTCCCATTATCTAAAATACAGTGGTTTGCAAGGCCTATGCCGGGTGCACTGACCTGTAGGGTGATGAAGAGTGGACTCTTTTCTCCTGAAGAGCATTTACCGTGAATCACTAACTGCAGGTGTATAATAGTCGGATATCTCATAGAGGCCGTAGTGTCTCACATTATGCGGCGAATATAAAGCACATCTCCAAAAAATATCGTCTATAATTAGAAATAAAGAGAATTGTTATTAAGTCAGATGAACTGGATAATTTTCTTTCTTTCTTTTCTTAGTGGCTCGGTGAGACTTTAATCTTTAAAGTGAGGCTCCGAATTCCTAACAATGTTCCGCAAGAGGACCGCAGTGCGTGCGTAAGTCTGCGCGTCCTCCGGAAACCCTGCCTGCTTTCAGAGTTCCCCGCCGAGCCTCCACGGAGGTTATATACTCGCTAAGTAACAGTACTGTGGGTATGTTGTATTTTGTCCTCATACTGATTAATGGCAGCGTGTGAGCCAAGGTACTGATGTGATGCATCCCTAATTAATACCACCATAAACTTGTCCGTATGACAGATATTAAAGGTTGAACTCCATAAACCTTCTTTATATCAAATCACTCTTGTTGTTTATGTAAAAATGCTGTCAGGTGTATTTCCTGAAGTTTATCTGTCTAATTATTCTCAGTAAAATCACCCCGACAGAGAAAGTAAATGAGCAGAAATTAATGTCCAGAGTGCCGGTGTGGGTTCAAACTGCTCACTCCTACTGTATGGAAATGGCCAAACATAGCTGTATCTTAAATAACCGTGAGTCAGACAAGGACACAGGCGGTGCATCCTTCCTTTCCTCTGAACACCTTCAGTTATAAAATACAGAATACATTTGAAAAGGGGAAAACAATATAAGAAAAACAAGAGGCACAGTGGTGGCTTAGTGGATAAGGCAATGGGTTGCTGATCTGAAGGTCAGCAGTTCAATCACTACTATCAACACTGTTGGGCCATATATATATATATATATATATATATATATATATATATATATATATATATATATATATATATATATATACACACACACACACAGTGATC
>CM045735.1:59099748-59114748 GCA_024760905.1 Plotosus lineatus | reverse complement strand
GTCAATATTTAATCTGTCACACCTAGAGAACAACATAATGACCTTCAGAATGATATGAGAACTTTCGGAAAGTTCCTAGAACCTTTGTTGGGAATATCCTTGTGTGTGTGTGTGTGTGTGTGTGTGTGTGTGTGTGTGTGTGTGTGTTTGCCACACTGCAGAAAGAGAAGATGATTATAGTGAAGGGAAGTCTATTCCCAGGAACCTTTTAACAGTTCCTACTTCAGGGTAGGTACTTTAAAGGAACTCTCCAAGAACTACGAATGATGTAAGTATCGAGTGATTGGTCAAACACGTGAGCCGGTATTCTAGACATCTGTGATTTTTTTTTATAAACTATGGCATTAGCATTATAATTGGGCACAAATGTGTCACTAGTCACACAGCAATGTCACCACAATATCACTAGCACTGGATGACATTACATCAGTCCCTTCAGCGTTCCAGCCTGCAGTTCAAATACAAAAACCCCTGAAGGTACATGCTACTCAGGGGATCCTCTCGCGGGTAGATCCTTTAAGTGAGTCCCTTGATATATCTGCAGCAAGAATGGCTCTGGATGACATGAAAGTGGACTGTGGGTGTTGGAGACAGGATGCTCTGGGGGTGGATAAATGATATGATTACTCATTATTGATTCGAGGCAGAGTTTAGCATTTCTGTCTCACCGCAAGAATGTGCTGGGTTTGATTCCCAGCTCGGGCGTTTCTGTGTGGAATTTGCATGTTCTCCCTGTGCTTGTGTGGGATTCCTCCGGGTACTCCGGTTTCCTCCTACAGTCCAAATACATGCACAGTAGGTTATTTGGTTGTTTCAAATCACCCTGAGGTGTGAGTGTGAATATGACATGTGTGAATTCTGGCCCTGCGATAGTCTGGCGAGCCATCCAGAGTTGGCTGAGATGGGTGTTAACATTCCTGGGACTCTAATTAGAATCAAGCGGTTCAGAAAATAAATGAATGAATGATTCTAAGCAAGTAGATGGTTGAATCCATTAAAGTAGATACCAGCGGTACAAACGGGAGACGAATCATTGTTGCAATAGGCTGGATAAATGGCACCATGGAATTGGATCATTGGTGCAAATAAAGGTGAATCACTGATGCCAGTGGAGGAGGAGGATCACTGCTGCTGTAGAATGGATCAGTAATGTTAAGGAAGTGGATTATTGATCTTTAGGAAGTGAATAATTGATATACTGTGGGTGAAATGTTGGTGCTGGACACCAGGGGTCCCCAATCTTTTTATCACCGCGGACCGGTCATCGCTTGACAATTTTATCACGGACACGGACTGGGGAGTGGGTGGGTCATAGATTGTTTATATTGTAAATATAATATATATATATATATATAATAAAATATAATAATAATAATAATAATAATAATAATAATAATAATAATAAGCACTCCATGAATGTTATTTTTCAACAGCTGAAATAAAGTTAGTTGAGAAGTAGAGCTTAAACTTTTCTAAAAAAAAAAAAATATAAAAAAAAAAAAAAAAAGGTGATAGTGCACCAGCTGGGAGAATGAAAGCTCAGGCTCAGTCTCACTCAAAATCCCCGCTATTGTTTGAAACATGTCCAACACGCCTCTGTTCATGTGCCGTCTCATTGTGGGTTAGATTTTAGCGCTCAAATCACCGACATTTATCTGAGAGAATCCGGTCTATTTTAAAAACAAAATATTTTTCAAAAATAAAGATCATTCAGACTCAGATAATAAATAAAACGGAAATAATGAATTATTTTTTTATGCGGACTGGTATCAACTGAGCCGCGGACCGGTGGTTGGGGGCCCCTGCTGCAGACTGAATCCTTGGGTTTGCTCATTGATGGTATTTAACGTGCATGCACTGTATTTAAAACTACCCCAACAACATTGGGTGTAAAGATCCACGCGGTGGACCATGTGTCGAAGAAAACTTTTCTGTTTGCAGGAAACGCTTTGGTGAAGATCATACGTCAATAAAAGGCTCATCCGTCAATTTTATTCACCCGAGTGCAATTCAGCTTTGATCTCTAACAGCAACACACTGTAATTTTGCAATGTAAGGCAATGAAATACAGAAAGGGATTCAGCATACTCACTCAGGGCCTTTCTGTTTGCAGGTTTTTACACATTCCACTCAGAAAATACAGACCAGGAACCAGCACTGGGTCATGTACAACACTTGCTACACACATTCACGTGTAATCACACCACATTACATTACATTTACAATTATAGATGACGAGAAAATAGGGATTTTCAGTGTAGATTTATCACAGATTTAATAAGCCCTCTGGTAACCTTGCAGTAATTCTGAATAAAATATTTTTTTGCTGTTCTTGTCTTGAACAGCCTTATAGAGCACAGGGTTCAGAAAATAAATCCTGCCTCACTCATGGTTTGAGTCTGTTCAAAATGAGTCACACAAAAGTAGAGTTGCACATCACATTTTTTTCTTGAAAAAATTCCCTACACAAACTTGTCTGTCGGTCAGGCACAAAAATATGTTCTACGTAAACTACGATCATTACTAAACTACTATATGAACTTTATTCTTGATATTGTTTCATGTTTTGCTTTAATTTTGATAAGAATTTGCCTTTTACCTTCATGTGCTGCAAGCATGTTGGCAGCCATGTTGCAAAGAGGCAACACCCCCCCCTGTTCCAACGCCAACCACTAGATGTCTCACCTGTTTCCATGCAGGGCCAACACAAGTACAATTGTGCTCTTGGGTACTGAAAACCAGCCTATTCAGGAACCTGTGCTTCTGAGAGGGCAGGAAAAAGGCAGCTGTACAATTGTATGTTCAGCTGCTGAAGGGGTTAATGTAATCGAAAGTAGACTAAACACACATTAGATATGATTTTAACCTTTTGAAGTTGTTTTCCATATATCACAATCAGGGGCATTCATTTATATGCATTTGGCAATACACAAACACAACCACATTCAATATGTGGGACTATTACTTCTATGGAATTCTGACCACACTTGTGCACAGATTTTACTACCCTGCCCAAGTCCTAGACAGACTTTTATTTTGGAATGTCTAGGTAAAAGACCAAGGTCAGAACAAGGTCATAATTTTTTGCTGATAGACATTTCACATGTAAAATTAATTTGCTTATAGCTCAGAGAAAAGACCTAGGGATACAACAAGCAACAGACAGGAAAACCTAAATGTAAACTTTATTGTAAACAAAGGCCTTTGACCTTGAGTGACCGTGAAAGGTCATACTCAAGGTCACAAAACTTTTAACAGCAAAACTTTAAAACAAGTCTTGACAGACATGCCATTAGACTGTAACACTACTAGCAAAGCAGATGCACTTTTAACTGAAACAAGGACTCTTGACCTTGAATGGCCCAGAAAGGTTATAATCTAGGTCATGGGATTTTGAACGCTAACAACTTTGACAGGTGTGTCACCAGACATGCTGTTACTACATAATACCAGCAGGAAACCATTTGTGAAGGGCAGTGGTGGCCTGGTGGTTAGGTGCTGGCTCATTGATCCCAAGGTTGGGGGTTCAAGCCCCACTCTCAACAGGTTATCACTGTCCCCCAGTACAGCTAACTGGGTTATTAAAGGCGGGCCATGTCTCTCACTGTCTATGGTGTGAGGTTCATGTGAAAGAAGCATCGCTGACCTTTGACAAGAGTATCTGAATAGCCGTCACTGTGTTTCTGTCCTGCCTGCGATGGCCTGGCGAGCTGTCCAGGGTGTACTATGCCCTCGCTCAGAGTCAGCTGAGATGGGCACCAGCCACCCCGCGATCCTAATTATGATGAAGCGGTTCAGAAAATGAATGAATGAACCATTTATGGAGTCGTAGATCCTAACACATGTACACACGTAGGTAAAGCTTGTATGCATACAGGAAATATTTACTAAATATCCATCCGTGCTGGGTAGAGGAGGTACCATACACTCTATGAGTGACCCCGTAGAGTTTTATACGTATTGGTGCCTCATAAAAACGCAGAACTTGTTAGATGGACGTTTAATAAACAAAAACCCAATATATATGTGCACGAGCTCAAAACCTAATTGACTCTGCTCTGAGGTTCATGTTATTAAAAAAAAAAAAAAGTTTTATTACAAGATATAGAGCCAATAAGTTTTAAAATAAACACTATCATAGTTAACGAAACACATAATGAATGTTTTGTGGACTGAGTCTGCATTTGAACCCTGCTAACATCTGACATTAGATCAAGTTCCATCTCTACAATCTTATTAAACAACACAGCAAGAGACTAAGTAGTTTAATTTTCTCTATGGAGGACCACAATCATAACAAATGAACTGTGTATAGAAATGAGTGCATCACACACGATGGTATGTATTTTTATTGTGTGTATATGTGTGTGAGTGTGTGTGTGTGTGTGTGTGTGTGTGTGTGTGTGTGTGTGTGTGTGTGTGTGTGTGTGTGTGTAGGCTGCAAAGCTGTCAGCGTCTTTCATACCCCTTGCTAAGGGTTGTGTTAAGAAGGGCATCCGACATAAAAACCTGTGCCAAATCAAACATGCGAATCATTAATATGACGTCCATAAAAATGGAGGCAGATGATTTGCTGTGGTGACCCCTGAGAAAAAAGAGGAAGAGCTGAAAGGCAAAGAAAAAAAAAAAAAAAAAAAAAAAAAATATATATATATATATATATATATATATATATATATATATATATATATATATATATTTATTTATATATGCACCAGCAGACAGGGTTTGGCGGAAATCCAAAATCAGATCAAATGAATATGTAGAGTACCAGTCAAACGTTTGGTTCCAGTGAGAACCGGTAGGTGTGTCCTAATGACTGGTGATTAGCTAAGTACCTCAGGGATTAATGCTTGGCTTCCTCTAAGGTCTTGAGGAAATTTGTGCATGGGTGTTAATGTAGCATATCCTCAGCCTTGACAACAATTCATTACATGGATAATATGCATTGCTAATCCAAAATTCACGTCATACAAGCATCACCCAAAAACTCCACGGTGTCTCCATCATGCTTCGTGACATGACTTTTCTTCTACATGAACTGTTGCACTGTGACGATGTAGTTGCCCTCAGGATCAGAACATTGACTGCAGTTTAACAGCAAGACAGCAGTTATTCAGTGATATCCTGCGAACATTTGGTGAATAGGTGTTATTTGTAACTAGCTCCAGAATTACTGTGGATTAATTCTCAAGGTCGTGCTTAGAGAAAGGACCAAGGTAAGTTGAAAAAACGTTTTAAATGGATTAAAAAGCGATTTCACCAAAAATACATCGGTCAATGCAAAATCCGCAACATGCCCAAGGTGAAATATCCATAAACACAATATATGCATTCTAAAATACTCATTTAAAAAAGGTTTCTGTGTCCATGTTGGTGTAAAACAATTTAAAAATCCAATTTTAAACGGCTTTTGTGGTGCTCAGGGTTTTTCCTTATTATCCGTATTCATGACCAGAGCCTCTCCCAACTTAAAGAATCTCAAAACAATTCCCTCAATGATATAACACTAAACCGATGAGAAGCCTCAAAACAGACATGGCAGGGTGTAAATAGAGTGGGGACGCTAGTACAATGGTGCTGATTGGTTGACAGTCGGATTTATTTAATGTTCAGTAGGTTCAGATGCAGACTTTCAGAAACTGGTTTTGTAACTGTAATTACTATTTTCTCAGAAGTAGCGTTTCCTAATTAACGACATACAAAGTGATGTAACTCAGCCCATTTTTATGCAGTAATCATGTTTTACGCCAGATTCGATTCTCTTTCCAAATATATCAATATCTCCGTATCTCACATTCCCGACTTAATCTTTGTGCTGATGTAATATCACATTTATTTAGTTTCCTCTTGTTGGTGATCCAGATTATGAATGAAACCAAGACTGAATACACTTAAGTCTTCTTAGCCGACAAGTCAGAATTGGACGAAGAAGGTCAAGCATGCCGGGGAAAAGAAGACTGGCGAAAAAGCAAGATCCTAGGCTCACTACTCTGCAGTAATGAAGATATCACATTGCGCTGCAACCTAGGAAACGTTTTCCAAACCTACTGGAAAATCTGGTGTAGATCAAAGATTCCAGTACAGAAGAAACTCCGCCTCTATGACGTATACTGCACATCCATCATGCTATACAACTGGACATAAATCACTGGACATAGCTCGCCACATAGCCTCATTTCCAACAAGGCCCTCTACAGGACATGCAACTGCGAGCCACTCTCTAAGAGGGTTGTGAGACAGAGATGGTCCATGCTGGGCCACATCTTCCGCATGGACATACAATCACCAGAACAACAAGCCCTCACTTCAATCTCAACGGAATCAGAAAGTACCAGGCCAGGCAAAGAAGACACTGCACAAATCTTCTTAAAATCATTCGCGGAAACATCAAACGAGCTGGCCTGGGACCCATGCGTACCACTAACCACCTAAACCACTTAAGACGACTGGCCACGGACAAGGTCTCGAGGAGGGCACACCTCGAAGGACTGATTGCCGACTCAGGATGTCACAGACCACTGAGGGGGCAGAACCAGTATTAGGAGGAGGAGGAGGAGGATATCCAGATAGAAACATACTGCCACAAGTTGGACATGGAGACAGACACAGTTACTGGATGAGGAGTTTATTGGGAACTGGCAACCAAAGCAAAACAGGATTTGCAATGAGAAACAGGAGAAACTAGGTGTCTAACCGGCAAACTCGTCGGATATTAACAAGACCACTCGTGGAACAGAGGGTGCTCACAGACAAAGCAAGGATCAGGAATAGGCCTCATTCATAGAGTAATGTTCCTTAGATATGCTCTATATGCCATTAGATGATGTTTCCAGTTTGCCAGCGAGTCAGAAAGTGAAGATGACGCATGCAGACATGAAATTGTGTTGGATTAGGATATTTTTCTTTGGATTTTTTTGTCCGTGTTTTCTCCCTAATTTACCCATATCCGGTTCAAAACCCATCAAGTTTTGTCTTCCCTTTCACCAGGGAATGGCAAAAACATGCACACGTCCCCTCCGTGACATGCAATGCTATCCTCCCGCCTCTTTTCAAGCTGAGGCTCATCAACATTTTTAATGGCGGTTGAACATACCCGGAGGGAATGCGCCATCCACCCCCATGTACAAATGAGCTCACAGACATCCCTGACTGGCTGGCAATTGCTGTGAGTGACAATGAAGTGAGCGTATGCCATCCCTTCCTACCATGAGAGCCCGGCCTATTAGCTCCCATGGACTCATAGCCATGGATGGCTGTGGCATTAATCAGAATTCGAACTTGTGATCTCCGGGTTAATAGTCGCGCATTTTGACGATGCACCACTCAGGAGCCTGTAGGATTTTAAATGAAGTTTATAGAAAGTGCATTTTACACTTTATTTCCGAATTGGGGGAAAAAAAAAATGTACCAGAAATGTGAAAAAAGGCAACAAGATGCATGAGTTTGACTCTGAGGCCCCTTGACGTACTGAACTGCTCGTTTATGAAAGATTGAATGAGAGCTTGACTTGGCACGTCTAGTTTCAATTGGTCTTAAAAGGACGTTCTTATTTCCTCTACAGTCTTCACCGTTCATTTCTCTTTCATATTTCACACCACAGAAACAGCAAATAAGGTACGCTAGTCGTTCTTATTTAGCTCAGCTGAGACGTAATTGCCAAACAGTAGACATCACGCTGGCAGACTATCATCTGATCAGTGTGTCTGAATTACTCTTTGTCCTTGGGTTGAGTTTAAGCATGTCAACAGCGGAGCCGTGTCTTTTTTCCTCCGACATGGCCGAGAATACAGATTTCCCACAATCACTTTCACTCTCCTGGGTAGGTGTGTGCGGAATAATCCTTCATCCCTTTTATGGAAGCCTGAAATCCATCCACCGTAGCGATCCTTCATTGCTAGTGAGTTGGTAGCATGGATATGTCGCAGCGAAGAAGTAGTGGCTTTTGTCAGCTTTTATAGACAGCTCCTGTCTCGCGGATACACACCCTGAGAGTCCATGGAAAATTACGGCTCGTTAAACGTGTTATGGAATGAAGAGGATTTGACTCGGGAGTCATTTCATCTAAAATGACTCCCAGTTGTCCTATAATCAGTGATGTGTTCTGCTGAAGCAAATTAAATTGAATCAAATTAAAAAAGGAGACAGGGCAGTGGTGTTAAGGGCTGGATCACTGACCCAAGGTTTGGGGTTCAAGCCCCACCTTCAACAGGTTGTCACTGTCCCCCCAGGGTTATCAAAGGCCAGCCATGTCTGTCATGGTCTATGGTGTGAGGTTCACGTAAAAGAACCATTGTTGACCTTCCTCAAGAGTAGCTGCATAGCCGTCAGCATGTTTCTGCCATGCAATGACCTGGTGAGCTGTCCAGGGTGTACTCTGCCCTCATCCAGAGTTGGCTGAGATGGGCACCAGCCTCCCCGAGACCCTAATTGGGATCAAGCAATTCAGAAAATAAATGAATGAATAAAAAAGTAGACCCGGAGTGTCTTTTTCGAGACTTATACACTGTAAAGCATTAACATCAACAATATTTTAAAGGAACCGAATGACTGCTGGTGGCATGGTGGTATAGTGGTTAGCTGTGTTTGAATCCCAGCCTTGGTGATGGCATTTTCAGGGTTAAATTTGCTTATGCAGGTTTACTCTGGGTACTTGGGTTTCTTCACACAATCCATAAACACTAACATGAGGCCTGCTGGCTGTTCAAATCCCTCGTAAGTATGAGTGCAAATGGTTGTGCGTGTGTGCAATGGTCTGGTGAGCTTTTTAAGTGTACCCTGCCATTGGCTGAGATAGGCTCCAGCCTACCTGTAAACCTAGGGGAATTAAGCAATGCAGTGGGAATTTAGAAAATTATTATTATTTTTTTTTTTTTTACTTTTTTTTACTTTTTTTATCTGGTGTCCCATGTAATGGTCACAAGCTTAAATGGACACCAGCCTTCATGTCTCAATTGAAAAATGAGACGTCATGTACATTATTCCAGTGTTTTCGCCACAGCAAGTTTCAACTTGTGGCAGCCTGGTGGTGCAGTAGTTAGCACTATATTCTCACAGCCAGACGGTCCTGGGTTGAAGTCCTGGTATAGGCAGGGGCATTTCTGTGTGGAGTTTGCATTTTCTCTCAGTGCTTGCTTGGGTTTCCTCTGAGAACTCCAGTTTTTCTCCAATAGTCCAAAGACATTGTACATGCTTGGGCATGTTCTGTCTCGTTATGATCCGGTGAGCTGTTTAAGGTGTTCATCCAGTGTTGGCTGAAAGAGACTACAGCTTCTCCATGATCCAAGGCCATGTTATCTCAAGGTAGCTTCATGGGTCTAAGGTATTCACCAAATGTACCCGGAACACTTATAGGATATTATTTGTCCTAGAAAGATAAACACGAATTAATTCTGGCTCTGTGAGACTGAGGCTTTAAATGAAGCTCTACAATATCATACAAACTCTGCCGTGTCTTACAATCTTACAAACTCTGATGTTTCTGCCCATATCTCTGCATGTCTGGCAAGTATCTACTCATGGATGGCAGCTCAGGAGCTGAAGCTTAATTCCAGCAAGACGTAATTGCTGTTCATCCCAGCTGACTCATCCGCACATGAAGATCTTGCAATCCCATTGGACAATGCTGTGATCTCTCCTTCAGGCATGGCACAAAGCCTTAGAGTAACCATGAACAATTGCCTGTCCCTTTCTTCTCATATCACCTATTTTTCACTAATCATGTCAATGTCTTCTCGTTCATTTCTTTCTAACTAACGCCACTCAGATACTTGCTCAATCCCTTGCCATCTCATGACTGGATTACTCCAACTCACTCCTGGCAGGTCTATCTTTGAGTGCTACTCAACCTCTGCAAATTATCCAGAATGCAGCTGCACACCTTGTTTTAAACCTTCAAAAATTTTTCCCCACACCACATCACTGCTACAATCCCTCTACTGGGTTCCTGTAGCTGCTCGCATTAAATTTAAAACATTGATGCCTTCCTACAAAGCTAAAAATGGACCTGCAGCTTCCTACCTCAAAACACTTATCACACCACGCACTGCACCACGCTGTCTCAGATCAGCTAGCACAGCTAGACTGGTCCCTTCCTCTACCAAGGGACAAGGGAAAAATACATCTAAACTCTTCTCTGTTCTGGATCCAAGGGGATAGAATTAATTTTCTCTGGCTGCTGTAACAGCTGAGTCACTGGGTATCTTCAAACGACATCTGAAAACTTGTCCTTGTTGGCAGTACTTAGATTAGCACTGTTTCACACACACACACACACACACACACACACACACACACACACACACACACACATGTCCAATAAAAAGCCTGCACACAACACCTACCCATTGAGTTTGACTGAAGGTACACTTAGTCTGTTTTCTAACAAACCAGTATAAGAATATATTCACTGATAGCAACTTTAAAACACTTTTGTACGTTGCTGTGGATAAGAGCTTCTGCTAAATGCTGTAAATGTAAATGTATCCATAGTCAGGTGTTTGCTCTTTGCTGTGCACCTTCTGAGTAAAAGTCGTAAAGGACCTGAAACGTTCATGCAAATCAGCTTCCACACTTCCAATTGGTTTGTTTGTTTTCTTTATTATTACATTGTCTCCCTGTACATTCAAGCACAGCGTGTGTTTTGATGTTGGAACGTCTCTTGCGGTGCAGAAGTACACGCACTTTGCTTTGATGAGCTTCCTGATCTCCCAGGTGCGTAAACAATAATGATGGATTGTTTGTGCCTGGTCTAGGTTTTTTTTTTTTTTTTTTTTTTTTTATGTTTTGCATTAAGTGCATGTCATCATTAACTTTCAGATGAACAGCAAAGCATCCGTACAGAATTTCCATACCGAGTCTCTCTCTCTCTCTCTCTCTCTCTCTCTCTCTCTCTCTCTCTCTCTCTCTCTCTCTCATTTTCCCTATTTCAATGTAATAAAACAAATGAATTGCACAACTGCTCCAGAACGCATTCCCACTGTAACATGTTCAGCTTTTAAAAATAGGCGGAACACATTCTGCGCTTGATCGACACATCATTAGTTTACCTCTTGCCGATGGAAATGTTTCTCCGACTTGGTTTTGTGCGTGACTGCGATGTATTCAATCAAGCTGCTTTCATTTGATATTAGATTGATAACTCATAATTAGGAAAAGGAAAATGGCTAATTAGAAGAGAAATGAATAACTCATGAGCTGCTGATTGATTATATGAAAGTGTGGTCGATACTAAAAGGACTCTGACTAATTATTAAAAAAAGAGACTCAATACAAATCCATACAGCAGCTGGGAGTCACATCCATAAAAGCAGGTTGTCCTCTGACATGTTTATTAAATATCTGCTCGGTTCTGATGTGATTCTTCTTTCTTTAAATCCCTGAACGTACGAAGCATCTCTGATTGCCGTGATTGTTCCTTTTAAATACCATACAAGTGTAATCAGCATCCAATGTGTAGCATATCCTATGATAAAACCTGTTTATAATCACCTTTTTTAAATAGAAAAAAAAATAATTTCAAGTTTTCTTTCAAATGTTTGGAATAATAAAGACTGAAGTATCAATTAATTGATGAAACCAACCTTATTTCAGCATGAATTGCATTGATTGCTGCGTCCGGAACATCTTTGAGAGCTTTTTTTTTTTTTCATTTTCTACTTTCTGTACTCTTATAAGATCGATTAAAAGCAAAACACACAAAAATAACCCCATGATTAAAAAGTATGTTTTTATAATGCTTAAATTTATATATTCAATTCAATTAAATTCTAATTAATTCAATTTTCAGAACTGTTTAATCCTAATCAGGGTCGCAGGGAGACTGGCGCCCATCTCAGCCGACTCTGGGTGAGGGCAGAGTGCCAGGCAAGAAACATGCTGACGGCTATGCAATTCCTCTTGACGAAAGTCAGCAATGTTTCTTTTACATGAACTTCTTACCATGGACATGGACAGACATGGCCGGCCTTTGATAGCCCAGTTAGCTGCACTGAGGGGTGGGTGGGGGTGGGGGTGGGGGTGGGGCAGGCAGCAGTGACAAAAAGGTGGTAATGGAGTTTGAACACCTAGCCTTTGGATCAGTAATCCAGAACCTTACCAGTGAGCCATCGCTGCCGCTAAGGGAATCACGTTAGTAATTCAATTCCATAATTTTGTTTACATTTTGGTTCTTCTGGAAAATTGTTGGGTTTTGGTGAGATTTGTGCTCGACCCTGAGTGGAACAAGCTTCATTTACACTTTAACATCCAAATGCTTGATGTGAACAAACATTTTTGCATATGAAGTAACTCTTTAAATTGTTGTAACTGCCAATTAGCCATCAGTACATGTTTTTGGACTCTGGGAGAAAACCAGATTACTCAGAGGTAAAATCCACGCAACAACTTTGAGAACATGCAAACTCCACATGGACCCCCGAGTCCCGGGACCTTTCTGCTAACCACTGCACCAGACAATGTGATACGAGCTGGAAGTTGCACGCCCTCTGCTGTGTCCCGCTTGGTTTCCTCTGGGCTGACTTCACCAACCCCGGGTAAATACCTATCTTGCACCAGGGAAAAGCTCTGGATCCACCACCATCCTGATCAGAATGAAATGCTTGCTGGAGATAATAATAATCAACAAACCTGATACACCACTCTTACAACATATTGAGTAATTTGTTGTCTATTCTGGCAAATTTAACGATGCAAATGAGTTTTACCAGAGTGAATAATCTTCAGTTGTTCGAGTATGGCTCAGTACACATTTTCAATAGACAGCCGGACCATTAACTGACCCATATGGCATTACTGATTACTTATGTTGACCCAGAGTTGTTCTGAAGGTGGATTTTTGCTCAGACATTCACCTCATTCTTTAATGCACATCACGTTTCATGCACAGTTGAGGCCAAATGTTGTTGCTGCTCAATATAAAGAAGAAAGTAGGTGTTCTTTTGATATTCTAGCATGAAGTAGTTCAAATATATACAAAGATATTGGTACTATTGAAAGATTTGACCATGCAGTGCATGTACAGAGACCTTTAAGTATTTCTCAAAATATCCGCTGATGTGTATATGTTAACACTTTTGTTGCAGCTTTTGCACCTACTTGAAATGTCACTGAGGTCCTAAAGCTGGTCAAAAGGTGACAAAAAGGACACAAATTGATTTTTAGTGGAAGTAGAGTTAGTAGTTTAAAGCAAATAGCATTTCTCAGGAAAGCGGGGGCCGTGAGGAAATTACCAAGTGACCATGAAATGATTGGGTCTCTATGATGGCTTCGTCTTTCACATGTTAGCCAAGTAGGAGCCGACCGCTGCGGACACTAATATCCACCTTGACTACATTATTGATTGAAGTGTCAACCGCAGCAAGGTCTGGACATGCAGGAGTGATAAAAAACGATGACAAGAAACTGACTGTTGTGAAAACGGAAGGGTTTGCAAAAGAATTTAAATTGCAGGAAGTGAAGGAGGTCTTTGAGGTAGATTCCATTACATTACCATCAGTAGAACTTGAATGGGGTTACACCCTGAACAGGTGACCTAACTATTGCAAGGCTCAAACAAACACAAACAACCATTAACCCTCTCACACTCCATTCACTCCATTGGAAAGTTTAGAATAGCCGGGTAGCTTAACCTTAATGTCTTTGGGTTGTAGGAGGAAACCCATGCAAGCAAGGAGACAACATGCAACCTCCAAAAGTAAAGGCCTCAGTCGACCATGAGGGTTCAATCATAGACCCTCCTTATGTGGCATCTTCTTCTTCTTCATCTCCTTTTTTTTCCTCTTTCGGCTGTTCCCTTCAGGGGTCACCACAGCGAATCATCTGCCTCCATCTCACCCTGTCCTCTGCATCTTCTTCTCTTACACCAACTACCTTCATGTCCTCCTTCACCACATCTATAAATCTCCACTTTGGTCGTCCTCTAGGCCTTCTGCCTGATCGTTCCAACATCAGCATCCTACTACCAACGTGCTTACTATCCCTTCTCTGCACATGTCCAAACCATATCAATCTAGTCTCTCTGACTTTGTCTCCAAAACCTCTTACATGGGCTGTCTCTCTAATGAACTCATTCCTGATCCTATCCATCTTCGTTACTCTCAAAGAGAACCTCGACATTTTTTCTCTGCTACCTCCAGCTCCGCCTCCTGTCTTTTCCTCAGTGTCACTGTTGCTAAACCATACAACATCGCAGGCCTCAACACTATTGTACATGTTTTATTTCCAATTCTGTCAATCCTTGTCCCTCACAGAGAAAAATCACAGCACCTTCATTTGTGACACTTCCAGCTCCGCCTCTTGTCTTTTATCATCGCTACCATCTCCAAACTGTACAACACGGCTGGCCTCACTACTGTCTTATAAACCTTTTCTTCACTCTTACAGAGACCCTTCTATCACCAATCACTCCATCTACCCTTCTCCACTCATTCCATTCTGCATGCACTCCCTCCTTCACGTCTCAGTTTACTTCTTCATTAGGCATCCATTGTCCTTTCCCAGGGATTTTCTTCAAATTTTGTAGAAACTGCAAACCATGAGTTATACTGTAGCTGTTAGATACATGTGCCTTTTACTCATTCACTCATTTTTTTTAAGCCACATAATGCTAATTAGGGCTGCAGTTCATCTCAGCTGACTCTGGGGTAAGACAGGGTACACCTGGAACAGCTTGCCAGACCATCCCAGGGCCAACACCATAACACTCACTCACACCAAGGGGCTGTAGTAGTATGCCAGTTCGCCTACCGTGCATGGTTCTGGACTGTGGGAGGAAATCCATCAAGCATCGGCAGTTCATTCAAACTTCATACAAAAAACGCCCAAGCTCGGGAATTGAGCACAGGACCTTCTCGCTGTGAGGCGGACATGTAAACCGCCGCATCACTGTGCTGCCTTAGATATGCTTGTCAATGCCAATTTGAAAAAAAAAAAATCTTCTTAAGACATTGCTGTGACAAATTTGTCAGGAATAGCGATCCCTGTTGCACCGTTTTCCTCAAA
>CM045735.1:59062248-59094748 GCA_024760905.1 Plotosus lineatus | reverse complement strand
GGCCTGGTGGTAAAGGTGCTGGATCACTGATTCTAAGGCTGCGGGTTCAAGCCCCACTCTCTACGGGTTGTCACTAGCCCCGCAGTGCCACTAACTGGGTTATCAAAGGCCATGCCTCTCACTGTCTATGGTGAGAGGTTCATGTAAAAGAGCTATTGCTGACTCTCGACAAGAGTTGCTGAATAACCGTCAGTGTGTTTCCGCCCTGCGATGGCCTGGCAAGCTATCCAGGGTGTATTCTGCGCTCACCCAGAGTCGGCTGAGATGGGCGCCAGCCTCCCGGTGACCCTAATTTGGATTAAGCGGCTACAGAAAATGAATTGAACTGAACAACGGATTAAAACCCAACTAAATTACTACAGGAAACTCAATTTTGTTTCTCCAGACATCTTCTTCTTTTCCTTTTATCTTTTTCCATTCATCAGGGGTCGCCACAGTGAATCATCTGATGCACGTTTGGTATAGGTTTTGGCAGAGGTTTTTATGTGGGATGAAATTCCTCTCACAACCCGTTAGCAAGGGACAGAAACACACTGACGGCGATGTAGCTACTCTTATCTGCACTGGGGGGGGTGGGGGGTGATGACCCCGTGGAGAGAGGGACTCAAACCCCCAACCTTAGGATCAGTGATCCAGCACACTATACCACCAGGCCACGACTGCCCTTGTTTCTCCAGACGTCTGCAAACCAAATCGCAAGTCAGTTGTAAAACTGTCGTGGAAAAGCACCGAGCAAACGATATGAAGTGCCGTAAACAGTATTTATAGTCGTGCGCGGGGCACTGAACAAGGCATTCTCAGAGCACGGAGGAATAAATGCGGAAGAATACAAGGTTAAGCGACCCGGGAAAAACCATTTTCCCAATAGAGCTCGTAAATCAAAATTTTGCTCGTTGGATGGGGCAGATTTTTGGTGGGATCGACGCTCGTATCATGGAAAATTCATTATAAAAGACACTCGTAAGTCAAGGCACCACTGTTTTTCGTACTGCAACGATCACAAAAGCAAACCAAAAAAATAAAGAAATACATAAAAGAAATGCTGGAGAGGCTGCAGCCAAAATGTACTCATTCATAAAAACTCAATAGAAAAATGGAGCGGCTGAAGAAAACGAACCGTATTTCCTTGAACACCAGATTCCTTATGCAAACGTTCCCCTGAATGATTGACAAATATAGTAATAAAGTCGCAGCCGACGCTTGACAGATTTGGTAAATGCAGAGCTCTGAGTCTCGATGGTGAATTTACATCCACATGAATTACAGATATGAGGTGGATTGGGGGTCGGGCCGCAATGTGAGCGCACGCAAATGACATTTAAATCCGATTTTATGATTGTCAAGCCACATACTCTATCATCCATTTCGACATCTGTATGTAAATATCAGGGAGATCGAGTGCCATATTTTATTTTATTTGTCGTGTCATGTGATATATACACAGTCTACAGAAAATGAACTGTCCTGGCCTGTGCGGCGAAATAATGGCTCTGTAACAAAACACTGTTTTTTCTCTTTATATTTAAAATAAAATTAAATCATTCAAACAGCCAATAGGTCTCCTGTGCAAATTTTTGGGCTGTCAGAGGAAATCCACGCAAGCACAGGGAATCAAACCCAGGACCTTGGTACCATGAGGCGGATGTGCTAAATACTGTGCCACGCCAGAGCTAAGATATATTATGTTAAAAAAAATAATAATAATAACACATCCAGACATTCATTCTCTCTGCTGCTTAATCCTAATTAGGGCCGCAGGGAGGCTGGTGACATCTCAGCCAACTCTGGGTGACGGTGGTGGGGGGGCAGGGTCAACACTCACACAACCGTTCACACTCCCACTCACACCATGGGTGTATTGGAACAGCCAGTTAGTTTACTGTGCATGTTTTTGGACTGTAGGAGGAAACCGGGGTACCCAGAGGAAACCCTGGCACACACGATGAGAACATGCAAACTCCACACAGAAACGTCCCAAGGCCGGGAACCGAACCCAGGACCTTCTTATCGTGAGGCTTACCACCGTACCGCCGTGACTTCCCAGAACTAAGATACATTATGTTAAAAAATAAAATTCATTTCGCATACAGTGTGAAAGATGTTACCTTTAAACATGTGATGTATTAAGAAATGTGACGTTATAAACGTTCTGCGTAAAGGCACGTGATACCGAGAGCAAAATTAATGTGATTAAAAAAAAAAAGTGAAATGTAAAGAAACGCATGGGATAATTATGCAGCGCAAAAGCAGGAAGTTGAGCTTTATCCCTGATGAAACGGTTGGAAGAAAGAATGAATACCATCCTCTCCAAATGACCTCCGGCAACCAATCCTCACTCACACGTGTCACACGTTCGCACGACTTCATTTATTCCAAAAGAGCAACGTAGTTTTAGGTCATTTTTAAGATTACTGCTTGGTGCTTGGACCTGTTTTTATGAGTTCATTCATTCAAAAATCCATCCACGCACAACTCATTCATTCCCGTTTACACAAACACCGATGAATCATAGCAAATAATGTAGCATACTGTTTGTGTGAAGGTCAAAACCACTTTAAAATCATCAGGAATATCATCGGCACTGTGATGTAGTGGTCAGCATGAGCGCCTTTCATCGGGGTTCAAGTGGAGTGCTGGTGTGGGTTTTCTCGAGACACCCAGGAGTTCTCCCACGGTCCATACACATGGGCAGCATGCTATTCTGCTCTTCCAAATTGGCCATACGTGTGAGTGTCAACGGTTGTGCGTGCGTTGGTTCTGCAATAAACTTGCAATGTGTTCAGGATGTACAGTACTCGGTCTTTGACCAGAGACAACTGAGATAGGCTCCACCCTCCCCAACAATCCAAACAGGATAAATCGATAAATCGGTTCATAATGAAGGAAAATGAATGCATAGGTAATATTATTCTTGTTGAAATGACTACGACATGCACCTATGGGGGGCGGCGGGGAGGGAGGCGGAGTTAGACTAAAGGTGCAACAGAAAGGCAACTCACCAGATTTTGAATTTGCAGCAGTCGCTTTTCATTCTTAAATTGTGAACCACTCCACCGAAAGTAGGCTCTTCGGTCCAAAAATGAAAAATTGTATTTTTATACAGGCAGATAGAGGAGATCCAAAGCTGCAAAATTCAGCAAAAAGTTCGTCAATACGTTGAAAACTGAGCGAGTTATGCCATTTCTTGTGTTAGCATTCAACTAAAAATTTCAAAAGATGTTTTAGAGAAAAATGAGCACAAAGATTGCACTTCTTCCAACATCATTAGTCCTTAGCAACCAAACATTTTTATGCAACTCAGCCATATAAACATTTTAGAAATCGTCCTCATTTTAATCTGACACGCCCTTTTTAAACCCATCAATCACCATGGTAACCCCCAAAAATTAACAAAAAAAGACTTTTTTTTTTTTCATTTCTGTTTATTCCAATGAGATCAGGATGTATCTTTTGACCATTATATACAGGTTCAAATACCTTCAAATGATACTGATTGAAAAAAAACACTGTCAGGTTCAAACAATAACACTGAAATTAAGAAAACTTATATATATATATATAAAACCATATAACAAATCTCTCTGATCTCTTTATACAAGTAATCTTCATCAACTCTGCCCTCAGCATTATCATCTTCATCCATATCCTGCTCAGTAGATAAAATCACATCTTCACAAACACCAGTCATCACACTTTTATTAACAGATGCCTCTTCTTCATCAACATCAAAATCAAAATCTTCATCAACACAGCTGGCATCATCATCATCAGTTTGTTCATATGAAAAAGGAATGAAACATTTAAGTATTTTTCAGGTCTTGACCAATTTTCATACAAAACTAAACAACCCACCATCCAGCATGTAAAGTCCACACAAGATCAAATGATGATCAAATGATCAAAAAAAATTCCATAATCGAATACAGAGAAAAATACTAAATCTCATATTAAGTTTCTAAAGTACATAATACTGAGCATATGGGATTTTCTTTGACTGAATTGCAATGGAATCATGTGTTTTTCTTAATATTCCAGCAGTTCCAACAGACCAGAGTTGTCTCACACACACACACACACACACACACACACACACACACACACACATACTGTAAGCAGTTGGTGACTGCTCATTTGTGCATCTATTGCACCATTTGCGCTCATTTGCCCCACTCCCTTCATATATTTTCTTCCATTTAAATTGCACTAGTTCATCTGGATGCTGCTCATTTAACCGTTTGCACTCAATGTTTTGTTCTCAAATTATTCATTTTTTATTCGCAACCCTCACCTAGAGTTGGCCGAGATGGGCACCAGCGTCCCTAATTAGGATTAAGTGGTTCAGTAAATGAATGAATTTGCTTGCGTGTGAAGTCGCAGAACATCTTCACGTGTATTTTAAAATTCTTTCACACTGCACCTCTAGTGTGATCACCCCCTAAGAGTCTTGACTGTCCGGGGAGGGCTGGCCAATGTTAATGATCTATGAGGCTGCTTTTCAGATTCATGACACTACAGCATGGGGTGTGGTACGAAACAACATTAAAAGGGACATTAGTGAAGAGAATTCTGACAAGTCAAGCTCTGTCCCTATGGTTAGAGAAGGAGATGTTATGGTCTGTGCTATTTGGCGGCGTTTAATTCTCTTTCTCTCTCTCTCCCTATACACTGCAGGCACTGGCGAGGGCCGTGGCTGCCACACGCAGGCAAATCCAGAGAGCGCACCTGAATTCACTCAGCCATCAATTTGCTATAAAGAGGAGCGATGCGCTCCCCTCCAGTGTCAGAAGATTATTCGCTCCATGCGATTCAGTCTCCCTCATAATATCTCTGACTCCTGGTTACCAGCTCCGTGCTTGACCAGTTTCCCGTGTTGATATTTTCCTAGTGATTTTGTTTTTTTTGTTTTGTTTTTTCCCCCCTCACTTATATGGTGATCTCAACTTACATGCTTCAGTGCTTCACCTATGTTAAAATAAAAGTTATTGTTTCATCGTATTTGGTCTTCTGCATCTTTGGGTCTGACTGATATGCTCCCGGCATCACAGGAGATTTAGGACCTAAAGGTTGATGGTTCGATTCCCGACCCAGTAGTAAAAATGAGTAGAGGGCGTAATGGACTGAACCTTCTCTTCCTCCTCCATTGTTGGCCAGCATCCTGCTGACTGATTTTAGCTCAGAATTTAACTCGTCTGATGATGAATCTGAAGCTGCTGATTGTGGATACTGACAATTCAAGTTGGACATAATACATCTGACAACACCGCAAGGACCACAAGATCACCTCAAGGCTGTGTACTAAGCCCATTAGCAATAACAATGAGTCAGCTTCTAGAAGAGAGATGGAGCAGTTGACATCTTGCTGCAAAATACACAAAGCATTGACCAAACCATATAGATGACTTCAGGAAGGTCAACCCCACGCATCATCTTGGATTGATCATCAGTAGTTATGTTGTAGAGAGGGTAAACAGCATCACTGACATGTGACTGATGACATGACCTTTAGCTATAACAAGAAGGACCAAAAGTGCATCCAGCACATCGATTGAAAAGAGCAGACTGGCCCACTATAGAATATCTTCTATCATGGTACCAATAAAACAATATTCACCGACTCCAGCCATAACCTTCGAGACATCATTGAACAAATATGCAACCAACCCTGGCTGCCATCTTTTCTCTACACTTACAGATAGCAGCCTACAACATATTTTTTGGGCATTTGGGTTATCAAAGGCGGGCCATGTCTCTCACTGTCTATGGTGAGAGGTTCATGTAAAAGAACCATTGCTGACTTTCGTAAAGAGTAGCTGCAAAGTCGTCAGCGTGTTTCTGTCCCTTGCTAAAAGGGTTGTGACAGGAAGGGCATCCGACGTAATAACCTCTGCCACATCAAATGTGCGAATCAGATGATTCACTGTGGCGACTCCCGAGTAAAAGGGAAAAAGCCGAAAGGAAGACAGACAGACAGACAGACCATTTTTCATACACCCTTCCATCCAGGCCAAGCCTTTATGTAACAGGGTAATGGATCCCCCTCATCGAGATGTGAGTATGAATGGTTGGGTGCTTGCAATGGACTGGTGAGTTGTTCAGGGTGTACTACCCATTCGCCCAGAGTCAACTGAAATGGGCTCCAGTTTCTTGGTGACCTCGATAGATTAAGCGATTCAGCAAATTAATGAATGAATAAGCCATACGCAATAAATTAGTAAATAACCACTTGACCAGTCATTCAATAAACCAACTACTTAATCAATGAAAAATTACTTTAACAAAACAAGTCAAACAAATAAATGTTAAATGAATAATTGGATTAAAAATAGATAAAGATAACAAAATAATAATATGAAATTAAACTAAAAAACAACAGCAGCAATAACAACAACAGTAATAATAATAATAATAATAATAATAATAATAATAATAATAATAATAATATTTTCCTCAGCTCAGTCCTAATTAGGGTCACAGGAAGGCCTAGGGTCATCTCAGCCAACCTTGGGCTTATTATTATTATTATTATTATTATTATTATTATTATTATTATTATCATTAATACTACTACTACTACTACTACTACTACTACTACTACTACTACTAATAATAATAATAATAATAATAATAAAGCCATTGCAGTCATTTATAAAAAAGAAGCTGCATAGCCGTCAGCGTGTTTCTGCCCTGTGGTGGCCTGGTGAGCTGTCATGGGTGTACTCTGCCCTCACCCACAGGTGGCTTAGATGGGCACCAGCCTCCCAATTAGGATTAAGTTTAATAAAAACAGTAAATATAAACATGTTAAAATAAATTATTCATTTGAAATTATTTTGGGGGAAAGGATCAGACACTGAAACATTTTAAATCAAATAAATAAATAGTTTAATACTTGAAATGATCATCATTCTATTGATGGATAAGTGATTTATAAAAGAGTCTGAATACGTTTCTCCTTTGATCTTTCTTATATCACTAAAATAAAACACTGAATTCAATCTGAACATTATGGATGTTACATTTTGTCCTTCATCAACTATTTTACTTACACAATTCCGCAGCATCTGTTTGCCACATCGCTCCAATTTACTCACCAATTTACACCGGCACTCAACAATCGTGTGAAGATCTGGAAACTAGAACTCACAAATTGGATCCTACACCAAAGCTGTCATTTGCTTGTTGTTGATGCAATAAAAAAGGAAAGAAAGAAAGAAAAAAGCCTTCAGGCATCAACAACTTTGACAATCACAGACTCCAACTCTTATTATTTATTTATTTATTCTTGGTGATAATATGCCGCAGTTGCAGATTGTCACCATCTGGTGAATGACAGGAACATTATGAACTTTAAGTTTGCTGCTTCATGTAATGAGACGAGTTTTGGACGATCCGAGCTGGAATTCTGTTGATGTTCTCCATGTGAGCTCTAAGCTGAGATCTTATGAGCAAAGTCCATGTTCCATCATTAACGTGCCTTTTTATTTCATCTCTATTTTTGCCAGAGTCATGGACGCTCAAAAATAAGTGACTCATTATGTAACTGTTTCTAAAAATGACACCTTTGACTTACAGCAAATTAAACTGGAGCTGGGGATCATTACGCCAGAAGAAAACTGGCCGACATCAGTCGAGCTGTAGAGTTGTTCACTGTTTTCATGTTTAATCACTCACCCATATCTGTATAAAGATGGATCACACCATGTCTGGATAAGGCGATGAGTGAAGATGAATGAATGAATGAATCAATGAATGAATCAATCAATCAATCAATCAATCAATCAATCAACCTGTCTATCTATCTATCTATCTATCTATCTATCTATCTATCTATCTATCTATCTATCTATCTATCTATTCTTCTGGCTGTCTGTCTATAATACTCTACATATATTAAATTTAATTACTCGCATGTTTGTTATTTGAATAAATAATTTAAATCCCTATATGTAGTTTACTGTATTTGATTTATTTAATTGAATTATTGCTCATTGAGTTGATAGTTTAAGTTCAACATCAAGTTTATAAATATTCTGCATATGTATGAGCTGTTTATTGCAGTCTGACTGAATTATACCTGATGGTCTGGCATTCGATAATAATCTGCACTAATCCGCGCTCTCGTAATCCTCCAGTAAGTCTTGTGGCAGAAGCTACAGGGCAACAGCGTGTCAATTCTGCTTGTTTAATCTGTGAATGTGGCGTGTAAAGCAAATACACAAACACCATGTATAACGAACTCTCCTCAGTAACTAAATACATAAATAAATAAATAAATAAAATAACCTTGTGGCAGGAATTTACTTAGAGAAAAATCACTCATGCATCATATTTTATATATATATATATATATATATATATATATATATATATATATATATATATATATATATATATATATATATATACATATAACACACACACACACATATATATATATATATATATATATATATATATATATATATATATATATATATATATATATATATATATATATATATATATATATATATATATATATATATATATATATATATATGCGCCGCCATGAGGGGGGGGGGGGCACAAGCCAGTGTTCATTTTCACGCTGGTCCCAAGCCCAGATAAATGCAGAGGGTTGTGTCAGAAAGCGCATCCGACGTAAAATATATGCCAAACATGTTATGTGAATCATCAAAACATGTCATACTGAGTTGGAAACTGAGCTATTGTTGGTCGAAAAAGGAGAGTCAGGAGGTGTGTCCGTAGGCAGAGAGAGAAGAGGAAAGACATGAGTCTAGGACTGAAAGTAGGGACTTTGAATGTTGGAACTATGACAGGAAAGGCGAGAGCTGGCTGACATGATGCAGAGGAGGAAGATGGACATACTGTGTGTTCAGGTGACCAGGTGGAAAGGTAGCAAGGCTAGAAGCTTGGGCGCAGGGTTTAAGCTGTTTAATCATGGTGTGGATGGGAAGAGAAATGAAGTAGGACTCATCTCGAAGGAGGAGTTTGTCAGGAATGTTCTAGAAGTGAAAAGAGTGACAAACAGAGTGATGAGTCTGAAGTTAGAAATTGAAGGTGTGATGTTCAGTGTTGTTAGTACTTATGCCCCACAGAAAAGATGTGAGCTCGAAGAGAAGGAGAGATTCTGGAGTGAGTTAGATGAAGTGATACAGAATACCCCCAGATGTGAAAGAGTGGTGATTGGTGCAGACTTCAATGGACATGTTGGTGTAAGCAACAGAGGGGACGAGGAAGTGATGGGCAGGTTTGGTGTCCAGGACAGGAACACAGAAGGACAGATGTTGATAGATTTTGCAAAAAGGATGGAAATGGCTGTGGTGAATACTTTCTTCCAGAAGAGACAGGAGCAGAGATGAAAATGTTGAGGTTCTCTTTGGGAGTAACGAGGAGATATAGGATCAGGAATGAGCACATCAGAGGGACAGCACATGTAAGAGGTTTTGGAGACAAAGTCAGAGAGGCTAGATTGAGACAGTTTGGACATGTACAGAGGAGGGATAGTGAATATATTGGTAGTAGGATGCTGAGGTTTGAACTACCAGGCAGAAGGTCTAGAGGAAGACCAAAGAGAAGATTTATGGATGTGGTGAAGGAAGACATGAAGGTAGTGGTGAAGGAAGACATGAAGGTAGTTGGAGTAAGAGAAAAGATACAGAGGACAGGGTGAGATTGAGGCAGTTGGTTTGCTGTGGCGACCCCTGAAGGGAAAAGCCAAAAGGAAAAGAAGAAGATATACAGTAGGCCCTTGACTATTTGCTGTTTTGTACTCGCGGCTTTGCATATTCACGAATTGCCAGGCATCTGTCACGTGATTCAAATTCAGCCAATGGCTGTTCTCCCTCTTGCTGATTGGTTGAAATGATGTAATACCCCTTTTTCCTCATTCACGCTCACTTTGTGCCTGTGCTTTTTTACTGGGTGTGAGTGTGTTTAATTACAGTTAAGCTCCATCATGCCACCAAAACGCACCTCCTCAGGCTTCTGGTAAGGCGCCGAAGCGCCAAAAAAAGGAATTGACGCTGCATGAAAAAGTAGAACTGCTTGATATGATTCAGGAAGGAAAGCGTTTTGATGCAGAAGTGCTAAGAAGGTGAATGTTGTATGAAATAAGGTCATCATCAGAATGGAACCTGCTTTATTATTCTGGATACTTCTAGTTCAGGGGTCGGCAACCTTTGCCATTCGAAGAGCCATTTGGACCCATTTTCCACATTAAAGAAAACACCGGGAGCCACAAATAATTTATTGACATTTAAAATCAAATAACACTGCATATAATGTTTCCCCCTTTTTCTTTCATGTTAATATAAAACAACAATGTGTTGCATTGATTTAAACGACTGCAGAGACAAGTTAGAATTCTGCTTGCAACAAAAACATTTAGATAAAAAAAATCATCAGCTTCCCCACAACCCTATTCAGGATTAAGTGGTTCAGAAAATGAATGAATGTGTTCGAGTCCTTCTTGTATTTTTTTAAGAAAAAGCATATCTATCCTACGAAGCAAGGGGCGGATTGCAATACAGTATTAATGTAGTAAAATGTAGTAATGATTAAGAAAAACGTATTTTTTTTTTACTGTGATATTAATTGATAATAAAATATAAACACTCTACAGCGTACCCATAAAAACACCTTTCAGTGCATTCTCTTTATAAACATACAGCACTGTAGTTTTCAAAAATACCCACTAGAGGAACATACTGTATTGCATTAGGCATGACACCACTGAATTCAGGTATTAATTGCATTAAGTCCGATGAGCTCGGCCACGCCCCCCCAACCGGAGCCAAAGTACAAAACAGAGTTTTAGAGTGATAGAATAAGAGGCGTTACAAACCAAAGAAGCGGTGATGTTGATGTGAGTTAATCCACAGAGGTGAGTGTGCTTTTGTTTATTGGGAGTAAACGAGAATAGTGAATTCAGATGTGTGCTAGTAGTGCTACTCAGCAGCTCAGCCACGCCCCTCAGGAAGTAAACAGTTAGTGAGAGGCACAGCACCAAAATCAAAGACCCCAAAACACAGACCATAACAAAAAGGACATAAAAGAACAAGAAATGTAATAAATTGGATAAACAAAACAAAACGAGAAACATGCTACACCACAGTAAATAAAATATAACACACAAACATTTTAAACATTACCTTAGGTCATGTACTAGACTAATAATTTAAAAACACTTTAATAGTGGAGTGATTTACGATTCCTCTTCAACAATGACGTGAGTTCAGAGGAAACTATGTTACTTCCGGAGAAAGTCTTATTTCTTCAGAAGAGACATCCAACTTCATTACCTTTTTCTGGTGCTTAAGCAGGCGTTTGAGTGACATCATAGAATTGAACATTGAACATTGAACTGGTAATTAAAACACACTAAAAAAGGCTCATTGCCAACTTGTGCATGAATGAGGAAAAAGGGGCGTTATATCACCTCAACCAATCAGCAGGCGGGAGGACAGCCATTGGCTGAATTTGAATCACGTGCGAGCAGTCCGTGAATACTCAAACCGCATGTGAAAAACCGCGAATAGTCAAGGGCCTACTGTATGCTATATGATCTTTATATTTTATTATCAATAAAAATCACAGTAAAAAAATATGTTTTTCTTAATCATTACTACATTTCACTACATTAATACTGTATTAATGAGTAAGACTGTTTATAGAATGCGTTTAAGAAGCATACATAGTATTTTACTTTCGGTTGATCATTTGCACATGTAATATGATACATGGGGTTTTACTTCCTGGTACAGAACTGCAGACTATCTTCATTTGCGGGAGGGGCCAGAACCAAACCCCCTCGAATAACAAGGGCCTACTGATATATATATGTATATATATATATATATATATATATATATATATATATATATATATATATATATATATATATATATATATATATATATATATATATATATATATATATATATATACATGAGTAATTAAAGTTAGTACACATATAGGGACCATGTACTGCATCATCCATGCTGTGGGTGCTCTGAGCTCCCCTAATTTGGTCTGTTCAGCATTTTGTACTATAGAGAAATAGGAAGGAATAAATTCTCAGTCTGTAAAATTTCATAACAATGAAAATAAAACAAACAAAACAAAACAAAACAAAACAAAACAAAAATACTTTCACCTCTGGCTATCAAAAAAAAAAAAAAAACACTCAAATTGGAGCTCCTTCCTGAAATAGCAAAAGGTTTATGCTTTTGGTAATTGTACCAATATTACATTAGAACCAATGCATTCATAGTAATCTTTTGACCAATCAGGATGAAGGAAGAAGGATGAAGAATTCACATAAGCATGAGGAGAACGTGCAAGCTCCATACAGGAACACCCTGAACCTGGAAATCGAACACAGGACCTTGGTGCTATGAGGCCTTACAGTTGAAATTCCAGGTTGCTTCAAAGATGGAAAATTGACACAACAACGAAATTGAATAAAAGTAGAGAAGTAAAAACATGTCATGGCACAGAACTGGCAGTTATCAGTCTCTAGTGGCAGCCATTTCTCAATCATGAAAAACTGACAGGAAAATTATGAAAGTGACAGATCTGGTTGCTTGGTTACGCACCAGCTACAGGAGCAGCAACCAGGGCATGGAGATATTATGAAATCAATCGCAATAATGAAGTGAGGCTCAGAAATCCTGCACACCTGGGCATTTATATTTCATCATCTGCATTCAGAAAGAATAACATTAAACCTCTCCAACACACACACACACACACACACACACACACACACACACACACACACACACACACACACACACACACACACACACACACACACACCTCCACTCCCCTCCTTTAAATGCACACCACATCAACAACATATGCAATAAATGTGGTATAAATAAATGATGGGATGCTTGGGCTTGGATCTCATGACACTTTCTATACTTTTAATACATAATTTAATGAGAGTCAATAACTTTCATCCATTCGTTCATTTTTCTCACCCACTTAATCCTAATTAGGGTTCCAGGGAGGCTGGCGCCCATCTCAGCTGACTTTGGGTGATGGTAGGGTACACCCCGGAGAGCTCGCCAAGCCATTGCGGACACCCCCCCCACACACACACACACATTCACTCTCACACATAGGGGTGAGTTGGAACAGATAATTGACCTCCTTTGCACTTTGCATGTTTTTTGGATTGTGGGACGAAACGGGGATGTTTCTCCATTTTCTCCCTAATATGGTCATATCCAATTCCCACGCATCAGGTATTGTCTTCCCTATCACATGACCATCACCAACCACACAGCGGCGGAAGTATCCCTACCAAACCACCCCCTCCGTGGCGGCGGGCAGTGACAACCTGTTGAGAGTGGGAATTGAACCCCCAACCTTAGGATCAGTGATCCAGTACCTTTACCACCAGGCCACTACTGCCCCCTGGCATACTAAATTTACTTAACTTTAGCTTACACATGTTCAAATTGCCAAGTTAAAATAAAAAAGAAAAACAAACATATCTTGTTTTCACAACTTGTTTCATACCCTCACACCCAAATGTGTCTTTATTTCAAAATGAAGCATGACTTGACTTTTTGAAATGCCCAAGTTTTGGAGTTTTAAAAAGTATTTAGTTGGCAAAGAGTAATAATAAATACGTTATTTATTCGATTGTTGGCGTTTTTTTCAACCTGGAACCCAAATAAAAGACTTTCAGGTCCCACGCTGTCTTTCTCCTCCATCAGCAGAACTTATATATATATATATATATATATATATATATATATATATATATATATATATATATATATATATTTTTTTTTTTTTTTTTCTTTATTGAACTCTTGATCGAAGTCCTTCATCCAGGACTTGGAGCAGCGGTTGGTTTAAGGTTTTTAATGAAAAGACGGAGGAGTCAGATCAGATGAGGAAAACTCTGAGAACTGTGAGCCATGATGCTGCTTTCCTCCTGCTCCCCTGTTCTCCTGCTTCCTTCGGTTATTTTATTAAAGTGCAGCAGTAGTCAGGCTCCCAGCTGGGTGTCAGCGGCTGCGTTGTCTGGCTCCGTCAACCGAATGACTGACATTTGAGAATTTTCTAATGGAAAGGTCTCGAAGTGATGCACCATTAAACACGGAGATTCTCACACTATTCCAGATCGTCAACCTGCAAGATTCTGGAGCTGATGTTGAAAGACATAATTAAATCAGCAGACCACTTTTTCCGTGTCCGGCAAAAACAGTGGTTATGGTGGACCAATTATAATAACTTGTTCTCACATGTAAAATTTTATTGTAGCCCACTGAGATTCCTCAACTATACAGATAAGATGGGGATGAAGAACCAGCATTGAGAAAAAGGGAATTGTTGGTGAGGATTGTTGGTGATGGTTTCTAGTAATTTTGACACACATGAGAACTTTAAGTGGCTTTTTTCTCTCTTAATGTCCCACAGTGTTACACATCATTATAAACAGAGAAGTAAATATGTATTAATGACAAATGTCCATCCATACATCCACCCATCCATATATCCATCCATTTGTTCAGAGACTATACCTCCACATTCACTCATTCATTCATTCATTCACTTTCTGAACCACTTAATCCCAATTAGGGTCATGGGGAGGCTGGTGCCCATCTCAGCTGACTCTAATCGAAGGCGGGGTACACTCTGGACATCTCGCCAGATTATCGCAGGGCCAACACTCTCACAACCATTCATACTCACACTCACACTCAAACCCACACAAGCTCAGGGAGAACGCCACCATGCCACCTCATTCATCCATTCCTCCATCTATCCATCCTTTGATTCATCTATTTATCCATCCACCCCACATTAATTTGCCCATCCATCCAGTGATCAAACCTTTATTCTTTATTTATTACATCCATCCATGCACTTATCCATCAAGCCATTTATGCCTCCATCCATGAACCAGTCGATCCATCCACCATTTCATACATGTATCCATCCATCCATCAATTTACCATCCATCCATCCACCCACCCATCCAAACTATCCATTCATCCATCCATTTAGCCATCCTTTCATCCATTCATTCATTTGTCCATTCATTCATCATCCATTCATTCTACTGTCCATTCAACTGTCTGGCCATCCTTTCATCCATTCAATCTATCTATCCATCTCGTCATCAATGTATCCATCATTACATCCATCCTTCTATCCATTCATTGAGACATTGATTAATTTATCCATCCAACCCTCCATTATTTTTTTATTCGCCCATCCATCCAGTGATCGAACCTTTATTATTTATTTATTACATCCGTCCATGCATTTATCAATCCAGCCATTTATGCCTCCTTCCATGAACCAGTCGCTCCATCCACCATTTCATCCATGTATCTATCCATCCATCCATCAATTTACCATTTATTCAATCCATCCATCCATCCATCCATCCATTCACTCACCCATCCAAACTATCCCTTCATCCATCCATTTATCCATCCTTTCATCCATTCATTCATTCATTTGTCCATTCATCCATCATGCATTTATTCTACTGTCCATTCATCTGTCTGGCCATCCTTTCAACCATCCAATCTATCCATCTAGCCATCAATTTATCAATCATTACATCCATCCTTCTATCCATTCATTGATACATTGATTCATTTATCCATCCACCCCTCCATTATTTTTTTATTCGCCCATACATCCAGTGATCGAACCTTTATTCTTTATTTATTACATCCATCCATGCATTTATCAATCCAGCCATTTATGCCTCCTTCCATGAACCAGTAGAACCATCCACCATTTCATCCATGTATCCATCCATCCATCAATTTACCATTTATTCCATCCATCCATCCAGCCATCCATCAATCCGTCCGCCCTCCACCCACCCATCCAAACTATCCATTCATCCATCCATTTAGCCATCCTTCCATCCATTCATTCATTTGTCCATTCATCCATTAAACATTCAATCAACTGTCCATTCATCTGTATGGCCATCCTTTCATCCATCCAATCTATCTATCTATCTAGCCATCAATTTATCCAGCATTCCATCCATCCTTCTATCCATTCATTCATACATTGATTCATTTATCCATTCACCCATTCACTACTTTTCGCACTAACCATCCAGGAGCAGTGGGAGACAACTGGGAGCGTACTGATGGTGCCTGTTTTTAACGTCAGGTGACTGACAACAGTCGAGTCGATTTTGATTTTGCAAATAAGTAAAGTACCCAGAGCAGAGTTGGGATATCTGAAGAAAACTCGAGTACCGAGAGGAAACTCACACAAACACAGAAAGATGATACAAACCCCACAAAGAAAGAGAACGGCTCCAGTCGATGACAGCTTTGTATTGTTTAATTAAATACAAGCACAAATTTAAAAAAAAAAAATGCAAAAAGTTACATAATGTGACAAAATGTATGCCATTTATTATCTTTGCTTTCCCACTTTCATATTGTTGGCATGCTGATGTATATTTTAAACATATGGTTTTCCAACCTGTTCTGTGTGCTGTCTCATTTTCATGCATGAAAACAAGCGAACAACAGTCTAATTGGCAGGCAGAGACGAGGCTCAACTCCAGCCTCGTCACACGGGTCAGTCTCTCTCTCTCTCTCAGCCACACACTCTTTATCTGAGCTGTGGTTTCTGCCAGTGTATCCTTTCATTACTGACTTTCTACGGCCTTGGTTCGCTCCACTGGAACGCATAAGGTTACAACTCAGCAGGAGATTTGCACGTTTGACAGGCCAGAGCCTCACTCCTAAGATACAAGGCATCTCTAGGCACACTGTTAGGCCAGAAAGAATAAGGTCTGAAATGTAATTAGTGTCAGGATTAGTAGAATAGATAGAACCATCATTATGAGAGATACAAGGTGTTTAAATGCATGGAGAGTGCCTTTAAACGTTCCACTGAGGCAGCAATAAAGAAAGAAATCCGGAGCAGTTTATTTTATTGATGTTGCAGAGAGACAGACAGCTGTTTGAGTTCTGTGTGCAATACAGTACAGTGCGATAGACAGAGGGAACAGTACTCACCGCTCACAGAAAGAAGGATCCTGGTGCCCAAGTCGCACTTCCACAAGGTTAATACAAGTACTCATACACAGGCGGGAATCCATGGAAGTCAATTGGGTGGAGCATATGGTGATGCTCGCCTCCCTCAATGGACTCGCCAGACAGTCAGCCTCATGTTTACACGTTTTTTCATCGGCTGTGTTAGGCTCCCCCTAAATATGCATCCACTGCAGCCTAAAGATATACAGGTGAAAGCATGATGTTTCATGGAGGCGGCCCTCCCTAACTGCTAGTGGAGAGGCATTACTTCATAGGTGGGAATTGCACACGAATGTCCACCTCATCCAAATATAATAATAATAATAATAATAATAATAATAATAATAATAATAAATTATTTTAATTTTCTGTCCCTTTTGACAACAATGTGATTGGCAAGATTCAGGAAAAACATGCAAAATACACAGACCTCGCCTGTGAAATGTCTCGCTTTACCCAGCCGTCTGACTCCCTATTATCCTCGACGCGCTTGGTTTGTTACCTCCTGATCTACTGACACAGATCAAGTGACTGCCCGGGTTTGCTACCGGCAACACAGCTCTTCTGACAGTCTGGGAAATGCAGAAGGCTGCAGTGTTGGTGAGTCTCCATATTCTCCGGAAAGTTCTTGGTGGGTTTGACTAGGCAGTTCTTCCTTGGAGAAATCCCATTCACTAGAGGGTGAGGGCCCTGAGCTAATAATGAGCCTCACAGGCCTGATGTGCCAGGATGACCTGATCCCTCTCTGCAGCATATCATTTTGTAACTGTAATAATAATAATAATAATAATAATAATAATAATAATAATAATAATAATAATGTTCTAAGTTCGAGTCCTGAGTTCAGTGAGAGTGTTGGTATGTGGTGGCATGTGTTACGTGCTTCCACACGTGACGCAGGCCACCTATCGATTAGAGGTGAGCCCTAAAATCTAGGATCAAAACTAATATTCAGACTTCATCAGAATCGCAAGAAGAAAAAAAATACAAGTGTGAAAACAACCCATTTAAGATAAAAAACAAAAAATATTATATTTAAATTATTTACATACATTTCCAAGGAATAATTGTAAAAAAAAAAAAAAAAAAAAAAAAAAAAAGTACAAAATTCTTGCTATAATTTAATATATTTTAATAAATATTGTATGTGTGTTGACCCTGCAGTGGTGTTGGGGTGTAGTCTGCCGTCGCCAAGAGTCGGCTAAGATGGGCACCAGCCTCCCCGTGAACCTAATTGGGATTAAGCGTCTGAGAAAATGAAAGAATGAATAAATGAATTTGCCTAAGTATACCTATAAAATACACATATTTATTTATTTATTTATTTTTAAAAGCTCAGCATCTCATTTGTGTGTTAAAATGAAGAGCAGCATTTTTAAGTGCAGGGTTTTAGAGAAGTTCAGCATATTCAAACTCAGAAGGGATTAAAGTCTGCAGCGTCATCATGTGCCGAACTGAATTAAAATGAGGTTGACAGCAATTTCTTTTCACCTTTAACTTCAGAAGTGTGTTAGCATATACAGACATCGTCCAACATGCAAAAAAAACCCCAAAACAAATAAACAAAAAAAGGTAAAGGCTGAGGGAACCCAAGAGGTTTTTTGGGAGGGTTTTTTTTTTTTTTTTTTTTTTTTTTTCAAGAGAGAAAAACTAGTAAAATGGAGTAAAGAAAAAAAAAAACTCAGAATGTTTGAAATGTTGAAAGCAACACTTAAAAAAATAAAATTAAAATAAAATAAAATAAAAAATTAAGGGATTTTTTGTGCTCAGGTGAGGAATCTGGCCTCCGTAAATCAAAGGAATCCTTTTGCACAGTAATGAGAGAAAAGAAAAATGAAAGCTCCGGATTATTTTTAGCAAGACGAGACCATGAGCACAAAGGAATGACAAACTCTGTGGCTGTAATGAGGAAAGAAAGATGAGCAGAAGCAGAACAGGGGTGTGAGTAGAAGAAACAAAGGCAAAAACAGAATAAAGAGAGGAGACGATACGCTGAAAAGCTAAACGCTAATCAACCATAGCGTTCCAACAAGATTGATGTCGAGCGAGGTGATGGGATAATCACTCGGGAGTGAGTGAAAGGAGGAAGGAAATGGCGGCTGAGGTGATTAGATGGTAATTTCCACTAATAATCTGTGGGACACTTGGATGTTAGTGATAATCTAGGAAACTTGCACACTTGGTAGATTTTCCGGAATCGGAATCCGAGTGAAATGAATCCCTGCTTTGGTTCATTGGTTATTTTGTTTGAGGCTTGACGTTCCCCGTCCACTTCTACAATCTATCCGTGAACTATAGAATAGAATGTTACATGAACCAACTTTAGGAGGTTCAAGCCCCACTTTCAGCGGGTTGTCACTGTCCCTCCAGTGGCGTTAACTGGGTTATCAAAGGCTGGCCATGTCTCTCACTGTCTATGGTGTGAGGTTCATGTAAAATAAAAAACCTTTGCTGACTTCCGTCAAAAGGAGTTGCATCGCCGTCAGGGTGTTTCTGCACTCTGACAGCCTGGCGAGCTGTCCAGGGTGTACTCTGGCCTCGCCCAGAGTCGGTTGAGATGGGTGCCAGCCTCCCTACTACCGTAATTAGGATTAAGTGGTTAAGAGAATGAAGCCGAAAAAGAAATAATGAACTCAGAACATCTTCATTCGGATTCCTGTTCAAGATAAAACAGCTCAGATTAGCCCGTTACTTAGAAAGTACCCAACCTGAACTCATACCCCTCCCCTCTTAATTCAGTAATATCCAATCAGTGATCTTTAATTTATGTATCTTTTATTTTTTTGTTTGGTTCTATCCCATAATAGCACTCTATGTTCCGCTCCTGATCAGACGCTTTGCGATGAGCTGTTTGCTACAACTATAATGTTCAAGCAAAAAGTGGCTCTCCCGGACCATCTGCTGTTCATCCTCTCTCTTGAGCAGACATTGTGCGGAAGGGGTGGAGGATTTCCCGTCTCCCTCTTGGCACCAGACGGGAAGGACATCCTGTATCAAACTACTTTGTTCCACTTGAGGAACGAACTGAGCTGGAGCCTACACAGTCCGCTCCAATGACACGAAAAAGTGGCTGGTTTCCCAGACGACCCCAGAGCTGCATGGAAAGTACCACTGATGCCGTTCACCTTCTGCTCAGTTCTCCCTGTGTGTCCCCTGGCCTCCAGACATTAAAGCACTTGCTCAGCGATACTTTGAGCAGTGTTTTGACTCGCGTTGATCTCCAACAGTGCTCTCGCCTTCTCTTTCTCTGCCTTCCTACCCAGAGACAACCAACCGTGGTGAACAGCCAACAACCTCCTGCCTCGTTGAGGTCAGGTACTCTTGACGCCTGCCAACTTCCTTTAATTCAATTTACACTGATGTGATTCTGTGCCTCAGATCTTGGTATGAGCCAACTCCATTACACAGTCCAAAGGTTGCGATACGGTGTAAAACACAAACTATAACACAAAGCAATCATCTGATAATCAAGAGTTAACCACACATTCTCAGTGATGGACACATCCAGACAGCAGGCAGGTAAACATACATCATGTATGTATTGTGTGTATTAATGATCGACGATGTATGGGTTCTTGTTTTCCACCAACACTGATGTTGTTCTGTGCATGCGTTGTGGTCAGGCTTTTGCTAAAAAAAAAAAAAAAAAAAAAAAAAGTCAGACGGACATACAAACAAATGGCAATGATTATATACAGTATAGAAAAGAATAAAACCGAGGTACATCCTGAACCATAATGTGCCAAAACACACAAAGCCAACACACTCACACCGAGGTCGATTTGGAACAGCTAGCTAATTAGCCTAGCATGCATGTCTTCTTTTGTACCGTAAAGGAAACCGAAGTCCACAGAGGAAATCACACAAGCCTCAGGAGAACATACAAACTCCGCATAGAAACACCCTCACCAAGCCTGGGACTTGAACTCAAGACCTTCTTGCTATGAGCTGGGTGTGCTAACCACTGTGCTACCAAGTTTTGTTCGATAGCTTATCTTATTATTGTATGCAATTACTTATTGGTTGCAAAAGATTTTCCAATCTGTTCGTTCTGTTTCATTCATATTTTACAAATCGTTCCATCTTTTTTTGAAACGTGTTTACTGTATTAAATTACGGCAATGGTGGCTTTGTGGTAAAGGTGCCGGATCACTGATCCTAAGGTTGGGGGTTCAAGCCTCACTCTCCACAGGTTGTCACTGTCGCCCAGTGCAGCTAACTGGGTTATCAAAGGCCGGCCGTAGCTCTCATTGTATACGGTGTGAGGCTGTAAAAGAACCATTGCTGACTTTCGACAAGGGTAGCTGCATAGCCATCAGCATGTTTCTGCCCTGTGATGGCCTGGCGAGCTGATCAGGGTGTGCTCAGGGTGTGCTCTGCCCTCACCCGGAGTCGGCTGGGATGGGCACCAGGCTCCCTGCGACCTTAATTAGCATTAAGCAGTTATAGAAAATGAATGAATGGATGAATACAGGGATCCCTCGCTACTTTGCGCTTCAAATCATGCGGCTTCAGTGCATCGCATTGTTCAAAAAAAAAAAAAAAAAAATCATCAAATTAAAAAATTAGCAAATTATGGAAGAATAGATAAAAAAGTTAAGGAAAATGGCACATAACAAGGCTAATTATGCAAAAAAGAAAAAAAATCAAAACTACTTACATTTTTATGTGAGGTGCGCATCTGCGTGCGTGTGCATGCGCTCGTTTGTATGTTTGTATTTATATTTTATTGACGTCTTATGCATTATTTCTGAATGTTTAATTGTTACAACCATTTATAGCGTTGACTATGTATTTATTGATATTATATACACATATACATGTACGTATACGTCAGTCGGGGGGGGGGGGTCGATCCTAATTCGCGGAATTCAGTTGTTCTGGGGGGGATCTTGGTGAGGGTCCCTGTACTGTGTCCCATCAGACACCATCTGTTGTGAAAGATTGGTAAAAGACAGAGATTATGAAATATACCACAATGCAATGGGGCAGGGCATTGGTGATGTAGTGATTAACACATCTGCCTCACAGCAAGAAGGTCCTGGGTTTGAGTCCAAAGCTTGGCGAGGACGTTTTCCTGCGGTTGTTACATGTTCCCGGTGTGCCTGTGTGGGTTTCCTCTTTCCTCTCCAAAGACATGCGCGTTAGGCTAACCGACTGTTTCAAATTGCCCCCAGGTTTGAATGTCTGTGTGTCGAAGGTTATGTGGGTGTGTTAGTCCTGCAATGCACCAGCAAACTGTTTAGAGTATACCTCGCCTTTGCCCAAATTCGGCTGAGAAAGACCCCGGCCTCACTTTAACCTTAGTAAGATTGAGTGGTTTGGGAGATTGATGAATGCTGGATCTAATGATGTCACGGGTGGATAATCTCGGAAGCCGCACCGGGATCCTGAATCCTAATATTTCACAGTTAAACATTTGTGAAAATACTGTGTAATATTTTTCTCGATCTCTACTCCGTTGCCGGTGAAACTTCTGTTTAGCCGCAGGGCGCAACTTTATCAGTAATTTGGACTATTTCTGGACTCTGCATGACTCCTACATTAGGGACAGTTTTCGCCCAAATAGGAAAGAAATCACACAACTCGTGTCAAAATGTAAAATTTTTAACTCACATGATTCTTCACTCTCTTTGACGCATCCCTCGGCTTGACCCTCTCCATTCACGTCTCCTCAGAGAAGCCTGATTGACAACAGCCAGGGTCCTGCTGGCCTTTTACATTAATCCGAATGCACCATTCCCGTTATGATCCCTCATAGAAGGATAAGATCCTCAGTAGGGTTTCCACCAACAAAATGCAACTCTATAAAGTGCAAAAGTCTGGCTGCTAACCCGGAATAAAAGATACAGTCAGCAATCTGTTTACGAAATTAATCCGTTCAAGAGCCTTTTTCAGAACCTGGAGGTTTCGTAAGTCGAGGCGCATTTTACATGTAAAACACTTGATTCATTCCAAGGCTCCAAGACTACCCCATAAACTCTTTAAAAATGATAAAAGTACACCAATTTTGTATGAAATATGTATGAAATATGTGTTAAAAGTAAAAGAAAACTATTTATTAAACCATTTAAACAATTAATTAACATATTAAACCATTTCATTAACATATTTATTAAGTAAACTATTATTAAACATTTTTTATTAACAAAATTTTTTATTAACCAAACCGAACAATATTAAACATTATCGTGACGCACTCCACCAAGTGTGGGAGGCGTTGCGGCCGACACCGGAGCTTTTGGGGGCGGAGCTTGTCCGGACTTCCGGACTTCTCCGGACTTCCGGTTTGTCCGGACTTCCGATCTGTCAAGCTGGCAAGTGTGCTTTGAACACTTATTTAGTACTCAACATTCACTCATTTGCTTGAGGGATCAGAAGTCCGGATGAGCCGAGCCCCATCTCTGGGGCTCCAGTATCAGTCACGACTCCGCCCACACTCGGCGGAGCGCACCACATTTTTGGCGCGCTCCATGGCACGGTCCGCAGCAGCCGACGCCGGAGCTTTTGAGACGGGGCGCGGCTTGTCCAGACCTCCAATCTGTCAAGCAGGCAAGTGCGCTTTGAACACTTGTTTAGTAATCAACATTTACTCGTTTGCTTGAGGGATCGGAGGTCCGGATGAGCCGTGTTTTTCCCACATTCGGCGGAGCGCGCCACATTTATTAAACATTTACTAAATTAAACAACTTAAAAAACAGCCAATGAGAGAGCAACATTGCTTTGAATTGCGCGTTTTAATGTTTGAATGGCACATTGGTAGCTTTTCGTTAGAAGAGGTTGTTTCGTATACAGAGGATGAAAATTTCGGATTTTTTTTTCGTAACCTGGATTTTTCGTATTCAGAGGTTTTCGTAAGTAGAGAGCAGACTGTATTTCCTTCTTAAGGATGGTGTTGAATATTTTGAGATGGTTCTCCTCTAACATAATAATAAAGTGATGCACTTTCTATCCGAGGCGGACGGCATGATGGCATATTGGTGAGCACGTCCACCTCATAGCAAGAAATGTGTGGTTTGCATTTTCTCTCGTACTCGTGTGGGCTTCAGCCGGGTGCTCCAATTTCATCCTAAAGTCCGAGACATGCATATTTGCTTCGCTGGCTGTTCCAAATCGCCTCGAGGTGTGTGTGTGTGTGTGTGTGTGTGTGTGTGTGTGTGTGTGATGTGATGGACTGACAACCAGTTCAGGGTATACCCTGTCTTCAAAAATAGTTGGCAGAGAGAGGCTCCATCCTCCAAGCAGTTCCTGGAATTCTTTAAATATACTTTAACGTTGTGTGACAAAGTGTTTTTTTTGTTGTTTTTGGGGTTTTTTTTGTTTTGTTTTTTTGTTTTTTTTTTTTGGACACCTAGTATTCCAGCAGGCCCTGCAGGAACGGCTGTATACTTTCTGTTGTTTTTGGCTTAGTGAAGGTTTGCCCTCTCCGAGCGCTCTTGTATTGAATCTGTTATCATGGTTTCGATTCCTGCTTTGGCTGTATGGTTATTTGATTATTGTCCTGCATGCGCTACTTCATCTGCACATCGATCGACCTTGCGGCTGTTTATCGACTTTGAACTTTTATTGAAGTGGAATTGCCCCCTCGGATTTGTTTGCCTGTCAGAGCTCAGTAAAGAACTGAACCACAACTGCATCTATTTCTGTCTATCATTAGTAAGTGTGACAATTATTAATTCCTCCTTGGTCACTTGCCCAGGTCCTGCCTGATTTAAACACATTGTTCAATTCTTTCAATAAAAATTGTTACAACGGTGGGCAGCCATTTCTAATCAATTTCTCTGTACATTTTTTGGAGGAATTGATCTATTCCCCGTTTCTAAAATACAAATAATATACTGTAAGCCGTTCTGTCAGATGTTAGATGGTTTCAGTGTAGTGAGTCTGTGCTTTGGGAAGGTAGGTGATGAATAATTTTCTGCTTGGTGCTGACTGCTGTAATTGTGCTATTTTAATTTTGTTAGCCCTCAGCGCGGGTTCCGACGCTGTACACCGTGATCTGCTGACTGCACATTTGAAACACCGTGTTGGCGTTCAGGATGCAACACTAAATTGGTGCAGAAGTCCTTTCCTCTGCGACTCTGATCAAATATGGATTAACCCCTGGGGTCGTTTCTATATTAATATAAATATACAGCGTACCGCATTCGTCTGGCGCCCCCTTCAGGGTGATACTGTTTAGAGGTGTCACGTACGTTTTCATTGTTATGTTAAAGTTATTCTGATGTATTTGTTCTAGCAATCTTATAATCTAACTTCCTTATCATGATCATGATCATGTGTTGAAACTGTAGCTGAGAATTTGGCGGATTTTCAAGCTGGTCGATTTGAAAAATATGGGTGAAGAATTTTTGATGTAAATGCAGCCACTGTCATGTCTACTAACGGTACTTTCCTTGACCACGTGGACATCTGGTACGCCACGTACACCTCACGGATGCCTTCATGGTTACAACAGATGAATCGAATATGGTGTTTGAACTACGATCATTTTAACTTGGAAAAAACTCCGCAAATGGAAGTCACACCCTCCAGGTTCTTACAGTAGCTTCCACGCCAACCTCAAAGCATGAAGATCCTTCAGTCGATTCTTCAGTCGAGGCCCAGGTCCACCAAGAATGTTTCTCTGTGGTTTTCCGAAATTATTGTGCAGGTTTCTTCTGGGTTCTCCGGTTTCCTCCCACAAACCAAAGATATGAACCTTGGTTTAAGTGGCTGCTCTAAGTGAACCATTGTGTGTGTGGGTGTCCGTGTGGGTGTGGTGGGGGGGGTGATGGTGGGGGTCCTGCAATGCACAGGTGAGCTGTTCAATGCTTACGCTGCCTTCATCCAGAGTCGGCCGAGACAGACTCCAACCTTCCCATGACCATAATCAGATTAAGTGGTTCAGAAACTGAATGAATGAATATTTCCAGCTTAAAGTTGTTGTTTTTTTAACAGCATGTCCTGAAATGTTTTTTTTTTATTTATTTTATACCACAGCAATTTCATAGCAACCATCACTTTTTACTTATTAACCTACGAGACATTTTGCTCCCCACCAGGCTGAAGCCCAATGAGAGCATTTTTTCCCCCCCTCTAATTTTTAGTTGTATCCAATTCCCACCGTAAAGTGTTGCTTCCGTATCAGATATGAGCATCGCCAAACCAGGGAGCGACATTAGCCATTAGCATGCACACAGCCTCTCCGTGATTTGTGCCACCCGCCTCTTTACGAACTGCTGTGCATGTGCGTTTGGCGCCAGCCTAACACACATAAGGAGAAAGTATTATCTGCCCCCTCATACAAATGAGTTCACAGACCCCCATGGATTGGCCGGTGATCGCTGTGAGTGACAGGAGAGTGTATGTTGTGCTTCCCTCCCGTGAGAGCTCAGTCAATTAACTCCCATGGACTCTCGGTCACGAACGGCTGAGGCATCAACCTGAATGACAGTCGCACAGATGATAGTTAGATGACAGATAGATAGACAGATAGATAGATAGATAGATAGATAGATAGATAGATAGATAGATAGATAGATAGATAGATAGATAGATAGATAGATAGATAGATGACAGGTTGATAGTCACCCATTTTTACCAGAATTATTTCCCATGTTAATATGATGCAGTGGTGGAGGAAACACTTACTTGGTGGAGACTCCTAGAAACATTAATTACTGTTATCATGAAGATGAAATTAATGTGAAGACGTTTGTTTGTTTGATATTTTTATGAAGATTCTCTCTCTGTGTGTGTGTGTGTGTGTGTGTGTGTGTGTGTGTGTGTGTGTGTGTGTGTGTGTGTGTGTGTGTGTGTGCATGTGTGTGTGTGTATGTGTGTGTGTGTGTGTGTGGATTGCTGTCATTAAAAGACCTAATGAGCTGTTTCTGGATTTTGAATTAAATCATCGGGAATGAACAGAAAAATGCTCCCTCTCTCTCTCTCTCTCTCTCTCTCTCTCTCTCTCTCTCTCTCTCTCTCTCACACACACACACACACACACACACACACACACACACACACACACACACCCACACACACACATACACACACCCACATGCACATTCACCTGGTACAAGCACACACACACACACACACACATGCACCTGATACACACACACACACACACACACACACACACACACACACACACACACACACACACACCACACATAAACGCACAAACTCATGAAACATCTAACAACATATTTATAGGCTCATTAAAAGTGCAAATCGAACTTGACACTGTTGTGATGTTTGATTCAGGTAAACTGCACCGAGATCCTGTGGGACGTGAAAGACAAAACACGAATGCACTAAATCAAGAGTTATGGAAATAAATCCGTTACATAAGCAGATAAAAATATCATTCAGGAGTGTATTTGGCAAATGAAAAAGCTTGAGTGAACACAGACAGAACAGCAGCAACAACACGGAACCAGGACTAAACCGCTAATAACCAGGGAGAATGCAGTACAGAGTGGTGGTGTAGCGGGTTGTGCGTCCACATCACAGCCACAAGGTGCTGTTTTCAAGCCCCGGGCTCGGCGAGGGTTTCCGTGGGGGGGGGGGCATGTTCTTCTCTTGCTCACATGGGTTTCCTCAGGGTGTGCCTAATGCATGCCCAGTAGACTGTTCAGTTGTTTCTTATTGGCCTCTAGGTGGGAGTGTGAATGGCTGCATGTGTACCTGGGTTTACAGTTGGCTGCGATGGACTCCAGACTCGCTAGCATTATTAATATAAATACAAATTAATTAACCAGATAATCAGAACGTTACTTCTATAACAGATTCATTTATTCATTTATTTGCCGAGCCATTTCCTCCTACAAGGTTCAAGGGGAGGCATGGGTCTAACTCTGCCGACTCTGGCCGAAGGCAGGGTACAACCTGAATACGGCACCAGTCCTCTGCAGGGCCTACACACACACACACACACACACACACACACACACACACACACACACACACACACACACAGCAATACTCAAAGTCATACTTAGGGGCAATAATAATATACCTGCATTTGGACTATGGGAGGAAACCAGTGCAACCTGAAGAAACCCAAAGACGCACCTGGAGAACATGAAAACTACACATAGAAACAACTTCGTTGAGCCAGGGACTCGAACCCAGGACCTTACTTTCTAACCACGATTCCACTATGCCGCTCTATACAAATATATTTAGTTGACAATGGAAATTTTGGCTAGGGGTGCTGGGTTCATCATTGAGAGGTTGTGGGTTCAAATCCCTGTTAGACCCTTACGGTAAAAGTGTGCCTACATCCACCTCGTAGTACAAATAGGAACTGGTAAAAATACTTGAAAGGGCGGTGGTGGTTCAGCGGTAAAGGCTCTGGGTTGCTAATCTGAAGGTTGGCGGTTCAAGCTCCAGCATCACCGTACTGCCACTGCTGGGCCTTGAATTACCCTTGAGTTTCATAACATGTAACTGACTCTCAATAACAGAGCCTGAAAAATATTTTAAATGATAACGTGCAAGCCACTTGGCGACGGCCTGGCGAACTGTCCAGGGTGTCCCCGTGACCCGAATTAGAATTAAGCGGTTCAGAAAAGGATTGAATGAGGATAAAGCGTGATGGACTGGCGTTCCATCCAGGTGGAGTTGAGCTCTTAGCCGCTTCTGGTTACAGACACTGAGATAAGATCCAGCCCTAAAAGAACACTGAAGGTAGTTTTGGCATTTCTGATTTGGGAGAGTCCCCAATTGTTTGCGTCCTCTTACTGAGCCACTGATTAAACTTTATATAAAAAAGACTGATATCTCAGAAGGAAAAGACTTCATGTCTTTAAATCCAGCGACTGCCACAGACTCATCCAGGTTGTTAACATTTTGTTCAGTTTAAAAAGAAAAAAGAAATCCTGATGTAATGTTATCAGCCCCGTAATGATGAAAACCTTCAGTCAGTCTGCAGGAAAAACAAACAAACAAACAAACAAAAAAAAAAAACCAAATGCATCAATGCTGTACCTGCAGAGCGTCGAGTACGACTACAGCACAATTACTTCAACTGTCGAAATCCACCCACTTTATTTTCATTCTCCTCTCATTCGTGCACCTCCGCCGTCTCCCCCACCACCGCCCGGCAGCCTACCGATTGATGTTTTCAGGTCAGTGTGGATGGAGATGTAGCGGCAGTCCTATATTTCTCATTTCTCCCGGAGCTCAGAAAGAGCGCACAGAGAAAATACAAGTCAAGAGTCAGAAGCGGTGCTCCGTCTCTAATAAATATAACGATGATCGAATCCTGCAATCTGAGCTATAACCGAACATGAAATCATCAGAAGGAATCACTGTGATGTATACTAGACAGAAAAATGAGCCAGGAAAAAAAAAAACCAACAAAAAAAAAAAAAACGTTCTTTTTCCCCTCCATTTTCTCTAATTTAGTCGTATCCAATTCCCACCCAATCAGGTATTACCTTTCCTATCACATGACCACCACCCACCAGGGTGGGGGTGAAAGCATGTACACCACACGCCCCCATCCGTGACATGCGACGCCAGCCACCTGACTCTTTTCGAACTGCAGCGCATGTGTATTTGGGAGCGGTCGAACACACTCGCAAGGAAAACTCCATCCGCCCTTTCGTACAAATGAGCTCATAGATGCCCTTGATTGGCTGGCAATCGCCGTGATTGACAAGGAAGTGAGAGTATGCCCTCCTTAACTCCCGTCAGAGCTCGGTCAATCGGCTCCAGTGGACTCTCAGCTACGGACGGCTGTGGCATTAGTCGGCTTGCGATGTCCTGGTTCATCGTTGAGCACCCTGTCAATGCGCCGCTCAGGATCAAAAAGCAAACAACATTAAAATAGTTTATTTCTTATTTTTTTTAAAATCCCAACAGATGTAGGGATCTCTTTTAAACATTACTTCGGTGCGTGAGTGTTAATCACAGTTTTTAAACGATCACATATAAGACCAAACGTTTCCTTCCGGCAACATCATGACCTCATGAGGTTTACGATTCAAGGCATGGTCAGAAACATGTCACCTTTCTGATTGGCTGTTCCAGCCTGGTAGTGACGTGAACTCCTTGGATTGGCTGTTCAAAATGACTGACCTCGTGCAGCTAACACGTTCGCGGCATTGCATTTCAGTCGCGTGGTCCGTGAACTCGTGAAACATGCTTGAAGTTGATGCATAATGAGACTCTGACACGGAGTAGATTCAAACTGCTTTCAAACGGTCCACACACATCGCCAGACGGTCACAAAGTTGCCATTCTGTACGAAAATTATTCGTTTTTCGTTTGCAAAGAAAAGCGAAAAGCTGGAAACTTAAACTTGGGAGGGTTAAGAGATGCTGGTATCCTCCAAATTCCTTGTATTTTGTCATCATTCGTATTTTCTTTGCTTTTTGCTAACACTAATAACGCACAAATCAAAAGCGAATAGTTTAAGAAGAAAAAGCGATTGATTTACACGAGATTTGCTTTTTTTCACCAAATTTCCACAAATCAATTGCAGATACTCACAACCCAGTTTGAAAAACGTCTGCACGACCTGCTCACATCTTTCACACGATACAGGGGAGAGTGGGGTAAGATGATCACGCCCTGTTCCTATCTAGGAAAACAAGTCTATAGACTTGTGCTGCCACCTACTGTTGAGTGTTTACACTTCGCGTCTTGTAGAAGAGCCGTGCTGCATTTTAAAAGCACGTTTGCGATATATCACCAAAACATTGATGTTCAAACGTCCGAGTAAACTTTTGGCATCACAGATTATTTCACACACCTTCTCGCTATATCTTTTTTATTTCTTTATAATATTTAGGCACTAAGACGTAAAGGAATCTAGTTCAAGATGATGTTCTTCATGCTTCATGCCTGCAGTATTAAATATAGCTAAAAATTAATATGGCTCCCTATGGGGCAAGATGATCACTCGTAGTTGGGGTGTGTTAATCAGTTATTTATAGACTAATTATATATTATAATTATACATACACCCTAATTTGTATGAAAATTATATTTTATCATAATTTAAGAACATAATCATGTATGCATAATTATGATTAATGAGGAATATTGCTGCTTATTTTCTAAAGAGGATGAGGTTGTAAACTAACCCGCACCTCCGCACCTCAAAGGAAGTCGGCGCAAATCAAGCCAGCGTGTGTTCAATGTTGATTTAAGTTAATGGGATTTAAATGTGTGAAAGTACTAGTAGTTATTTTCTGCTTGAAAATTTTATTATGCGAAATGATTTTGTGTAAAACAGACAAAAACTTTGATTAGCAAACGTTTAGTGGGAAGATTTTATCAAACTATAGTTTTAGTTTTTAAAAACTGAGAACTGAGAGTTTTCTTGTAAAGATTTGAAAGGGTCAAGTTGCTAAAATAGAGATGTTTTATTTTTGAATAAAGTTTATTTGTTCTTGAATGTGGCATCCATTTGGCTGGTGATCTTAAACCATCTAGGTCAGGGGTCCCCACCCTTTTTATCACCGCGGACCGGTCAACGCTTGAAAGTTTTACCATGGACCCGGGGGTGGGGGTGGGGGGGGTCATAGATTGTATATATTGTAAATATAATTTCCTTATATAAATAATAATAATAATAATAATAATAATAATAATAATAATAATAATAATAATAATCTCTCCATGAATGTTATTTTTCAACAGCTGAAATAAAGTTGGTTGGGAAGTAGAGCTTGAACCTTTCTAAAAAAAAATAAAACAGGTGATGGTGCACCAGCTGGGAGAATGAAGGCTCAGGCTCAGTCTCACCCAAAATCCACGCTATTGTTTGAAACATGTCCAACACGCCTCTGTTCACGTGCCGTCCCCTTGTGGGCTACATTTTAGAGCTCAAATAACCGACATGTAACTGAGAGAATCCGGTCATTTTTTAAAATAAAAGATTTTTCAAAAATAAAGATCGTTCAGACTGAGATAATAAATAAAATGGAAATAATTAATTATTTCTTCTGTGAACAGGTACCAATAGAACCACGGACCAGTACCGGTGTGTGTGTGTGTGTGTGTGTGTGTGTGTGTGTGTGTGTGTGTGTGTGTGTGTGTGCGTGTGCGTTGTGTGTGCGTGGGTGCGTGGGTGCATGTGTGGGTGCATGTTTGTGTTTGTTTGTGTGTGTGTGTGAGTGTGTGTGTGTGTGTGTGTGTGTGTGTGTGTGTGTGTGTGTGTGTGTGTGTGTGGGTGGGTGGTTGGGTGTGTGCGTATGGGGACGTGGCTGCATGCATGGGTGCATATATATATGTGTGTGTGTGTGTGTGTGTGTGTGTGTGTGTGTGTGTGTGTGTGTGTGAGTGTGTGTGTGCATGGGTGCGTGGGTGCATGCGTGAGTGTGTGTGTGTGTGTGTGTGTGTGTGTGTGTGTGTGTGTGTGTAGTGATGTTGTGGTATTGATCCTCATCGACCGGTGAGACGTAGGCTGTGATGGTGGAGACTCAGTTCATCACACCACACTCCCA
>CM045735.1:59039748-59059748 GCA_024760905.1 Plotosus lineatus | reverse complement strand
CGGATTAACTGGATTACACCACGTTCCTAGCTCTCCATACCGAAGAAAATATGGTCCAGACAGTTTCTTATGCCGTTCGGATAGTATCCTGTTGCCGTCTGATGCAGCTTCTCAGCGAAGAACCAGAAACTGAAATTCACCTAAATAGCACATGATGCGTAAGTCCACGTCATCTAATTTACAATATGTTTACATTGAATACGTATTTCCTCCCAGCTTAACGTCCTTCATGGTGCTAAAAAATGCTGATCACGCAGTCCTTATATCAGTAGCTTACAGCACAAGAATTCAAAGTAAAGTCTTTGATGTCCATTTACCGGATTTTTACAAAGTCCAAAGTCCAAAGTCCAGAATAAGGTACTCGTGCAAAGTCCCATCAAGTACAGAACGACCCACCATCTCATTACAAATTAAACACACCAGTTCTAGGCTTTCCCGCATCATTGAGTATAAAATTGTATTGTACTGGACCATTAGAAGCAGTCAGAGAATGCAAACCTCCACCAAGCTATCAGGTCACTCATAATATTGAACTATTTATCATCATCATCATCTTCTGCTTGATCCAGAATCGGGTCGCGGGGCAGAAACCTAAGCAAAGAGGTCCAGACATCCCTCTCCCCCGCCACTTCCTCCAGTTCTTCCGGGGGGGGGGGGGGGGGAGGACACCAAGGCGTTCCCAGACAAGCCAAGAGACATAGTCCCTCCAGCGTGTTTTAGGTTGACCCTGGAGTCTCTTCCTGGTTGGACATGCGCGAAACACTACACCAGGAGGGCATTTGGGAGGCATACTGACCAGATGCTCAAGCCACCTCAACTGGCTCCTCTCAATGTGGAGGAGCAGCAGATCTACTCTGAGCTCTCCCCAGATGGTAGAACTTCTCACCTTATTTGTAAGGGAGAGCCCCGCCACCCGGTGAAGGAAGCTCATTTTAGCCGATTGTATCCGCGATCTTGTTCTTTCGGTCACTACCCAAATCTCGTGACCATAGGTGAGGGTTGGAACGTAGATCGACTGTTAAATTGAGAGCTTCACATTGCAGCTCAGCTCCTTCACCACAATGGACCGGTACAGGCTCCGTTTAATAGCGGAGGCTTCAGCGATCCGTCTGCCGATCTCCCGCTCCATCCTTCCCTCACTCGTGAACAAGACCCCAAGATACTTAAACGCATCCACTTGGGGCAGGACCTCATTCCCAACCCGTAGGGTGCATTCCACCTTTGTCTGACTGAGAACCATGGCCTCAGATTTGGAGGTGCTGATTTTCATCCTGGCCGCACTCAACTGCAAATCGCGCCAATGAGAGCTGGAGGTCCTGGCTTGATGAAGCCAAAAAGACAACATCATCCGCAAAAAGCAGAGACGAGATCTGATGGCCATGAAACCAGAACCCCTCAACACCTCAAGTGTGCCTAGAAATTCTGTCCATAAAATTTAAGAACAGATAGGGTGACAAAGGACAGCCTTGGCGAACTCCAACCCTCACTGGAAATGAATTCAACCTGTTGTTACCAATACAGCCCCAACTCTGGCTCCGCTGATACAGTGATCGAATGGTCCGTAGCAACGGGTCCGGAACGTCATACTGCTGGAGTACGCCCCACAAGATAGTCCAAGGGACACAGTCGAAAGGCTTCTCCAAATCCAGAAAACACACGTGGACAGATTGGGCAAACTCCCATGTCCCCTCCAAGATCCTGTGGAGCGTATAGAGTTTGTTCAAGAGTGCAACGGCCAGGACGAAAACCACATTGTTAATCCCGGATCCTCATCTCCAGTACCCTGCATAGACTTTCCCAGGTAGGCTGAAGAGTGTGATTCCACGATAATTGGAACATACCCTCCGGTCCCCATTTTTAAAAAGGGGGACTACCACCCTGGTTTGCCAATCCAGAGGTACTGCCCCCAATGACCACGCAATGCTGCAGAGATGTGTCAACCAAGACAGTCCTGCATCATCCAGAGCCTTGAGATATTCAGGGCGGATCTCACCAACCCTGGAGCCCGACCACCGAGGAGCTTTTTGACTACCTCAGTGACCTCCACTCCAGTGATGGGCAGACCCCCGCCCAAACCCCTAGGGTTTTCCTCCTCCATGGAGGGCGTGTTGATGGGACTAAGGAGGTCTTCAAAGTATTCCCTCCACCTCTCGATGACATCCCCAGTCAAGGTGAGCAGCTCCTCACCTCCACTGTAAACAGTCTTTGTGGAGACCTGCTTCCCCCTCCTGAGGCGTCAGATGGTGGTCCAGAATGTTTTTGAGCCCAACCGATAATCACGCTCCAGGCTCTCACTGAACTCCTCCCATGCCCGAGATTTTGCATCTGCGACAGCCTTAGCTACAGCACGTTTGGCCTGCCGGTACTTGTCTGCTGCCTCAGGAGTCCCACAGGCTAATAAGGTCCGATAGGTCTCCTTTTTCAGCTGGAAGGCCCCCTTCACCACAGGTGTCCACCACCAGGTTCGGGAGTTACCGCCACGACAAGCGCCGACAACCTTCCAGCCACAGTTATGGGCTGCCGCCTCAGCAATGGATACGAGTTCCAGGCTCAGTATGGGTGTCTCTGTATAAACCTTCATACAGGTACATGCACATTGGGGTATTCAGCTGCTTCAAATTGCCCCACGTTTGAGTGCAAACGGTTGGCTGAGCTGCCTTCCTGCAACCCTACTAAGATTAAGTGGTTTGTCAAACCATTGAATGGATATTTCCGACCTATGACCTTCCTGTGACCTTGATTATCTCATCGTGAGCCATCTGCTAGTTCCATATCAATCCGACGAGCATGGACTCACTCGATCCTGAAATATCATATGAACAGGAATCTCAGAAGGAGATACACAGCTAACTGTTGATTGATCTGATTTAGGCCACGTATATTTAATATGCTTATTATATGATAAGTCTCCTGATACTTATTCCTGCTCCCGACAAGCTCATATGTATTTTTTCTCCTGTAGAATTTTCTAGAAAAATTAGAAACCTTTTTTTTTTTTTTTTTTTTGGAAGACTGATTTCTTAAGAAATTCCACATCTCTGTCCGTTCCTGAGTTTCAATCATTTCAACATTTACAGAAGGAATGAGAGCCGAGGAGAGGATTCGGTATTCGGTGGAGTTATGATGAGGACCCCAGGGCATCTCTTGCAAACCGACACTGAATTTAGCTTAACATTTAGAGATACTGCTGCTAAATACGTCCAAATGAGTCATGGTTTCTGTTAACGTTGTAGATACTGTGTATGTTTTTCCCATCATGCTGTGAGAGTTAAAGGAGCAAGTTTCCCTTTACACTAAAGTAGTAAAAATAATAATAATAATTAAAAAACCCATCTATTTTATAATCATAACAACAATGAGGACGATGATGATGAAGAGGAGGAGGAGGATGATGATGAGCATAATAACGATTATAAAGGGATGATGATGATGATGATGCTAATGATGATGATGATGATGATAATAATTACCATAATAAGGATGAAGATGGGATGAGGATAATGATGACAATAATTATAATAATAATGATGGTGAAGATGTTGATGATGCCGATGGGGATAATAAGAATGATGTAGGTGAGGATGATAATGAGAACAAGTAAGATGAAGATGATGAGGATGCTGATTGGTATGATGATGGCAAGGATGATGATGGGAATGAGAATAATTAGGATGGGGTGGTGATGATGATGAAGATGATGATCGGGATGATGAGGATGAGGATGATGATGAGGATGTGGATGTTGAGGATGATGAAGATGAGGATTGTAATGAGGATGGGTGATGAGGATGAGGATGAGGATGGGGATGATGAGGATGAAGAAGAATAAGATGATGACGATGATGATGATGAGGAGGAGGAGGAGGAGGAGGAAGATGATGGTGATGGGAAGGATTGGAATGATGAGGACAGGGTTAATGACAATGGGGATGATGAGGATGAGGTGATGAGGAGGAGGAGGAGGAGGAGCAGGAGGAGGAGGAGGATGGGGATGATGAGGATGAAGAAGAATAAGATGATGACGATGATGATAATGGTGATGAGGAGGAGGGGGATGGGGATGATGAGGATGATGATGATGGGAAGGATTGGAATGATGAGGACAGGGTTAATGACAATGGGGATGATGAGGATGAGGTGATGAGGAGGAGGAGGAGGATGGGGATGATGAGGATTGGGATGATGAGGATGAAGATAATGATGACAAGGATGGTGATGAGGAGGATGGGGTTGGAGATCACATGGGACGCCAGTTCAAGTCTCTGCATCTCTGGTCTGAGCTTTCTAAACATACATGATCTCAGCCACTAAGCAGCACACAAAAGTAAAGTCCACCTCACAGCAAGAAGGTCCTGGGTTTGAGTCCCTTGTTTGGATAAGGATGTTTCTGGGTGCAGTTTGCATGCTTCGCCTATGCATGTGTTTCCTCCAAGTCTTCCGGTTTTCTTGTTCCATCCAAAGACACGCACATTACAGAAAAGATCTGTTTCAAATTGCCCCTGGGTGTGAAGACTCGCCCACCACACACAACTATTTAATTCAATGTTGCACCCAACTAGTAAATGCCATGCAGAAACGTTCTCACCAAGCCTGGGATTTGAACCCAGGACCTTTGTGCTGCAAGGATATTTGTGCATAGAGTATATTATGGGTATATACCCAATATATAGAGTCTACTATGGGTAGGAGCCAATGCAATTAATAAATTAAAAGAAACTTTGAATTTGTGAAGTCACCTCAACATGAATACCTTAACAGCACTTACTGTGTTTTTTTTTTTTTTTTTTTTTTTTTTTAAGTGAAGCATTTAATTGTGTTATTGGTTTTTTTATCCATTAAATCAAACTAATAGTTGCTTCACTTATTTCATATTGTGTGATTCATGCCAGAAAGCGATTGGAGTAAAGTGGGCAATTTGTTTCAGTGTGGGACCGCATCCAAAAAAAAAAAAAAAAAAGCAGAACTGAAGGATCATCTGGAGTAAAGCTCGATGCTGCGGATTCTGTGCTTCTGTCGGTCACACTCAGTGTGATAAGAGAAAAGTCCAAGAGTCGTCCAAACACTCTGTACATCAGGAATATTGAACTCATCAGGTTTTTTTTTATTTTTTTTATTTTGGAAAACGTTCCCCCAGTGGTGCGCTTAGCAAATTTTTGAGTGATTGCTGTCGTCCTTATGGTCCCGTAATGTCCCGCTAATCATCAAATGCATCTCAATTAGCATCTATCTTGTAAATGTATGTCTCTGTTTCCACTCTGTAGGACCGATCGCACACAAACTGAGACTTGATGAACTTTTAAAAATCGTCCTGAAAGCACATTCTGAACTAAACAGATGTCCTGGTGTTTAATTTAAATTAAATATTTTGTGGTTTTCAGTGAAATACTGTTACTATGATAAAAATATATACCCCCACCCCACCCCCACCCCCAGTGCAGGTAACTGGGTTATCAAAGGCCGTCCATGTCTCTCACTGTCTCTGGTGTGAGGTTCATGTGAAAGAACTAATACTGACTTTTGACAAGAGTAGCTGCAAAGTCGTTAGCGTGTTTCCGCCCTGCGATGGCCTGGTGAGCTGTCCAGGGTGTACTCTGCCCTCGCCCGGAGTTGGCTGGGATGGGCACCAGCCTCCCCACGACCCTAATTAGGATTAAGCGGTGACAGAAAATGAACTGATGAACAGGTTTGAATCCCCAGTCTCTCTGTGGAGTTTGCATGTTCTCCCTGTGCTTGCATGGGTTTCCTCTGGGTACTCCAGTTTCCTCCCTCAGTATAAAACACATGCGCAATAGGCTAATTGGTGGTTCTAAGTTGCCTCTAAGTGTGAGTGTGAATAGCTGTATGATTGTCGGCTCTATGTGGTTCTAAATGTGGTTAATACTGCTATTCTTTTCTTATTAGATTTGTATTTATAGCTGAACAAACGAATAAATACCTCAATTGATTTCCTACTAGGACTCCTGTATGAAGTAAATTCTGGAAAATATATTAAAAACAAAACAAACCACACATCTAATTAAAGGCCATGTTTAATTTACTATATTGATTTTATATACTTTAATTAAAACTCTGATCTGTTTGAAGGCAGTAGTTCTGTTAATTCTCATAATGTTCTTTAACCAGAGTAAAATGACGACGATTAATTAAAGAATATTAAAAAAAAAAAAAAAAAAAAAAAAAAAGGTAATTTTAATATTGTTTTAACCATTTTTTTGACTGTAGGGGGAAAAAAATAAATACAAATAGTTTTCTGCATTTTTATAATAAAATTTAAGAAAATATACATTTCAATACAGTGCAATAAATAGGAATATTCTGTACGAAGGCCATTTCCTCATATGTTGCATGTTAATCATTTAATTAAATTACCATACATTGTTATTTTCATTAAAATCAAATTCTCATGATAATAGGACGAGGTGACTCAATTTACAATTTACAAAGTATTTCAAATAGTTCAGACGAAAATTGTAGGGAATGTAATTTAGTGTCGAGAAGAATGTGGTCAGGTTCCAGGGGTGAATGTTCTGATGTAGCACGGTGAATATGGGCAGGTAACAGGTGTGAATGTGGGCAGCTAATATGGGGGAATGTGGACAGGTAACAAGGGTTAATATGGGCAGCTAACAGAGGTGAATGTGGTCAGGTCACAGGGGTGAATACGGGCAGACAAAAGGAGTGAACCTGGGCAGGTAACACAGGTGAATGCGGGCAGGTCACAGAGGTGAACCTCGGCAGGTAACAGTGGTGGATAAGGTCATAAAGGACACATCGGTACATTTAGATAGTCCCCACTGGGGACAGAAGTGACCCCTGAGAGCAGCTTTTTTCCAGGAAGTGTTTAAAACGTATTTCATTTATAAATATTTGTAAAATAAATATCATGTCATCTTCGCCAGCGAGCACTTTGAGGTGTCACAGACAGAAGAGATTTAAATTGTCAGTACACTATCAGAGAAAAGCAGTTTAACTCGTCAGATTACGTGATCCGGTCCGGGATCGGTATCAGGGGAACATCATTCATGCCGGATTACCCTCCCACCTTAAATAACGTCTGATCTAAAATTGCAGCGTCGAAATGAAGAGCCTTCTTGATAACCCAGAGCCATTTCCCATATTTATTCTCTCGCACCTGAGAGCCATAATTTTGACGAGAGGCGGTGAGGGGAACGGCGAGCGTGACATAATGACAAATTGATGGTAAAAGTATCATTTATGGCAAAGCAGTACTGGGAAAAATAGATATATGTGCAAATATATGATTATTTACATCCATTTATTTCAGCGGCGAGGCAGAAATCAATTCAAACACACAACGCTGAGTCTCTGGCAGCTCGATTTGAATTCCGAACGATTTGGTTTCGAGTGCAGATGGTTAAGTACATCATCAAAAGGCTTAAGGTGTATATATGTTTTGTTGTTGAAATGAAGGTTCATTTCACGTGTTTGCAATCCTTATACTGTGCTATTTAGCTTAGATTCAATGTTCACAGTAGACCTATTGTACTATTTTCTCTCCCCCTGAAGGATATATTCTGCACTGTATCTCTATGACATCCATATTACATTATTTATCTTAAAATATACACTAATAATATCGTATCGAGAGTGATCTGATAAAACCTGGTATGTCATGGATTTTTTTGGTTTCAGGCACATACAAGGTTTGGATAGAACATCCTCGATATAAACGAGTTTGAGTAAAGCAAGAGGTGTTGATTTGTGTATATCAGATTAGTTTTCTGAAAACATCCATGATGCATCGCGACACAAAGCTTGGTCGGCTTTGTGACATCTGCAACCTCAGGCAGGTAGTTACCTCGTCTGCCGCTCTGTCCAGTCTCCATCTTCAGCAGGTATCTCAAGGTCGTCAGCATTTCGCTCCTAAACCTGAATGCTTCAACTGAGTGGGGCAGCAAAGACAGAAACTGTCTTCACCTGCAGACTGGCTTCTGGCTGCATGTTTTGAAGATCTGATGGCGAAAACGTTCACTACTTTCTTGACTTGCTCGGCTGGGTGCTGCTGAGGTGCATTTTAGGTGCAGCCGCACGCTACTCCCCTGGCTTCTGATTGGCTGAGATCCACTCTTCCCTCCTTTTCATTCGTAGCCATCTTGAGCTTGACTCTGCCGAAGCACTTATGGCCTTGATTACCTTCTTTGTCGTGGTCAGGGAAAGACCTAACCTGCAAAGGAAGTTCCTTGTTGTTGATGCAATGAAGCCCCTACATCCAACCTCAATTGGCATCAGGCTTACTAGCGACCCTTTGATGTGTGCTTCGTCTATCAAGTCCAGATATTTCGCTACTTTCAGCTCGTGAGAAATGTCAAGTCTATTCTCCCAGAGGACTGTGAGCTCTACTATGTCGATGTTTTTCTTCTCCTGCGATAGTAGCAGCATATCTGGGCACTTTGAAGTGACTATATCAGTTGGAAATTCTATTTTATTCTACACATCCACAAGTAGCTGCCAGTCAGACGATGTAGACATAAGTGAGCTTGATTTTGAAGACTTGCTGGGTTTGATTTTCTCACCTTTTTTCAGTAACTGTACAAACTCCACTGTGTCCTGTTTGGTCTGGCGGTTTGCTTCCATTCTTTGCTGATCCACTACTGAACATTGTCGTTCCTCCATCTGTACCTCCCTTCTCCTTGAGCTCTCGGACATGCTGTCAAGATGTGAATCACAGAGCAGTTGTTCCCTTTACACTGAGAACAGTAAGCATCTTCTTTTTTTCCAAACACACGTTAGAAAGTATTGGAAGCAGGTCTGACACTGCAAAGAGTAAGAAACTGAGTTGTCCTTGGTTGGTAGTCCATAGGTCCATCGCTGATTGGGGTTGGCAGAGTTGACTCCCACCTGATCCAGCTACCTTCGCTCCCTAAATTGGGTGCCCTTACAACCCTGTTGTGTTCTGCTTCCTTTCAAGTCTGCTGCACAATCATGTTTCTTCTTGTCTGCTGCTCTCCAATGGCTCTCCACATAGTTGCCAAGGCCCAATCTTCCTTTACAAACTGTCCCTACAACATCTTAGTAATGCAGGTCTTCCTCTGCTACTCGGACCTCTCCTGAATGATGCACTACTACGTCTTTGGATAAGCGCAGTGTAAAAATGTCACTTTTGCAGTCTGTAATTCTTTAGTCTCAGAAGACAGGAGTAAGGTAAGCTTGGCAGACCTGCTGTAGAGATTAACAGTTCTGAAACTTGGTGGAACCCCCAGCCACTTGCGGAGAAATCTGCTACACAGTCTCCCCATTGACTCTACTGTAGAGAAGGCCATGTCATACAGCAGGAATGGCCACTGAAGCCTAGGGACCATACCATACTGGAAGCACCAAGCCTTAACGTGACCATGGAGATGACTTGCATCAATTGGTGCAGCCCTTTCTTCAGTGCCGTGTGGGTGTCTTTGCTGTTGTTTAGATCAGTCAGTGAATGGTCGAAGTATTTACATAGGCGTTTAATGTTCTCATCCTTGATGGTGGGAATCTTCTTGTCTTGAATGATAAAGATATATGATGCCAGCTTGCCTTTGCTGATTGTGAGTCTTCTTGACTTGGTTGGCTTGATTTTCACTCTTGCCCAATTCCCCATCTTTTCTAGGGCTGAAAGAATCCAACAGGTTCCCGCTATTGATTCAGCCATGACTGTGACATCATCCATGAATGCTCTGCATGATGGGTGTCTGGTATCGTCATTAGACTCCAGCCCCTGCACTGGTTGATTCCTGCCTTGAGTAGCATATTCATGGCAGAGACAAATAACACAACAGGAACTATACACCCTGCCATGATGCCCTTCTCCAGACTTTACCAACCCATTGTAAAGCTATTCACTGCATCGATGGCTTATGACTAACTTCACGACTTCTGTTGGGATGTGGTATTGTCGTAGAGCTTTCTCTATCAGTAGATGGGGATTCTGGGGTAGGCCTTGGCAATATCCAGCCACACCACTGATAGGTTCTTGTTGTCACTCTTCGCTTCTTTGATCAGCTAGCTTAATGAGGCTGTGTGTTCTAAGCATGCTGAGTAGCCGGGGATGCCTCCTTTTTGGGCACCGGTGTTGATGTATTTGTCGGTCAGGAGAAAAGTAGTAAGTTGCTTTGCTATTACAGACCACATCCCTTCCACATCCAGCAGAGAAATTTCTGTGAACTGGTCTAGCCCTCTGGAATTAAGCTCTTTTGGTACAAAACAGCTTTCTGCCAGGGTCCATGCAGGGTAGCTGCTTCTTCTTCCAAACTACGAAGAAGCCTACAGAGGCGATTAAGAAGCTATGGTCAGTTCTTGTAAATCCTGTATGTTGTTCCTGATGTCCCTGGAGCAGAACTTGATCTTGCACCGTGGGCAACTTTCTTAATTTCTTCAAATTTCAGACCAGACAGATCAAATGGCACACCTGGTTCTGGCTCCTCTTCTGGATATGGGGGTTGTCCTAATGGGATGGCTCTGTACGAGTCACTGTGTGCCTGTTTGATGCTTCCTTCAATTTTTGCTCGTGAACATTCAAGCTTGCCACTCCTAGGTTTTCCTAATAAGTCCGAAGTGAATCGAAATTAATTGCTGAAGAAAGCCTTTGTTTGTTTCTTCTTCTCACTCTGCTTCTTGTGTAGTCTCTCAGTCCATCTCAGTTGCATCAGTTTTCTGTGCAGACTGCGTTGCATCTCTTGGAGGCTTTCTTTCTCATACTCTGGAGCCTTCTTCCATGTCCTTCTAATTCTGCAGAGATCCTTGCAAAGATTGGTCATCCGCTTTTATCTTCTGCTTGCACCTCCTGTGGGCAAACTTCTCTTCATGGCTTGAACTCCAAACATGCTCCTGCATTCTTCATAAACTACCTTGCTTAATAGCTGGATCTTCTTACACGCTTTACCTTAGAGGCAGTTCTCAAGAATGGCATCCAAGTTTGTGTCTAGAATTTGCCACCGCTTGTCTGTTGATGGTGGGACCTGTAGTCTAGCTTTCTTCTCCTCGACAACTTCTCTGTCTACACCTCTTGGTTCTTGAGCCATCATGTCAGGATTGGTCTTGGGTTGGAGGTTCTGAGCACTGTGGTGAGACTCCGGGCTCGGATCCTCCTGTGACTTATTAGCTAGTTGATTTTCAATAGCTTTGCACTGCCTTAACTGCTCCTTGCACTTGGTTTTGCCTTGGTGTATTCTCACTCTCACTTCTGCAGCTGCTATTCCGGTACCTTGTTACTCTTGCTGCTTGTTTAAGGTTTCTGGTTTATGATCCGTTGATTCAGTCTGGGTTTGCAGTTCATCCTCCCCCACCTCTCAGCCTGGATAGGGGTATTCTCTGGTTATGGGGCTTATAGCGGTTGAGTGTTTCAGGTTGCTGGCCCTAACACTATAGCATGCCATTTTTCCAAGCTGTTGTCCAATCTTTCTCTGAGGTCAGTGGGACTTTCCCCACAGTCTTGAACATAATGTAATATAATAGCTTCATTCTATATATTATGCATTTGTTCTGTAATAACACATGCTGGAGCCCATCTCACCTGACTCAGCCAGAAGACAGGGTACACCCTGGACAGCTTACAGGTTCAGTGCAGGGCCAGACACAGACAACCATTCACACTCACACACTGAAAGTGGGGAATTTGAAACAGCCAGTTAGCTGACTGTGCATGTCCGCAAGAAAACCGGACTCTACTAGTCTACTCATGCTAATCTTATAATAAGGAAGTTCTTATATGGTTTTCTATTAGTGTTCTATTAGTGAACACCAGCATACGTTTTCAGAATCCCATGACCCCTATTTCAACCTATAGCGGTTCCAAAGTTAAAAATAATTTTAGTTGAAGGATACAAGCTACTGAACCCCATGAACATGAGACGGAAGATAATTTCTTAATGTATTAATCGCAGCATGACATGGTGACATAGTGGTTAATACATCCTCCTCACAATGAGAAGGTCTTGGGTTTGAATCCCAGGGCTCAGTATGGGTGTTACTATGTGTTTTTGCACATATCCGTTTGTATGTTTCACCACATGCTTGCATAAGTTTCCTTTGGGTACTCGTGTTCAATCCCACAGTCCAAAAGCATGCACATCGCGCACATGGGGCTAATTGGCTGCTAGATCACGGGCCAAAGAACCGGGAGGGCTGCAGTGGCTGAAGGCCCCATTTTTTCTCAACCCAAAGAAATGTTATGTCTACTGACATCTCAAAAATGTTTAAAATGCGTAGTTTGCACAAGCATAGTATAACGTACAAGTACATTGTGTACCGTAAATGCTTATGCACCAAGCATATATTACTGTAGTGGCTGCCTTCTAGGGAATGTACAGAAACTTGGCTTCGGACCATCGACACAAGAATAAAAGTGCTGCTCATGATGGGCCTTGGTCCTTGGCTGCGTATACAAGTATGAAAGGCTAAGATCAGAGTATCGCGCACACCTTGTTTTCCAATCGCAATCAATGGGATTAGTGTTTCAAATCATCTAAAATCTCAAAATTTTCATTTATCCCCCCACCCCCATTTTTCAAATCATTCCGCGGGCCCTGTAGATTGCCCATAGGAGGGAGTGTGAGTGTGAATGGTTGTCTGTGTGTTGCCCTGTGATGGGCCGGTGAGTTGTTCAGGGTGTACCCCATATATCAGGATGTACCCATCAATAATTAGCACGGCTAGCATGTAGAACCCTTTCACATGTCTCCAGATGTAAACATGCTGAATAAACTTCAATATCAACACCAGGAAAAGATAAAGGTTTACTGCTGACTCCCTGTCGCTCCACAAATATATAAAGGGATTAGAGTCGGAAGCCGAAGGCTCCTGGAGGTTGATGTGGCAGATGGACTGAAGATGGAGAGCAAGCTGAAATTGGATCCAAAGCACCCGGGAGCTTAAAGCTGCCTCAGTGGTCAGGGAAGTGATTTCAGGATCACACGATTAAGTGATATGAGTCAAGATGTGTTTAGCTTTGCTGGAGCTGAGCAGAGTGTTGGCCAGAAAGATGTTGAAAGACTTTTTTTTCTTTTTTTGGACATTTAAGTGTTCAAACTGCAATATGTCAGTTTATGGCATATTATTATTATTATTATTATTATTATTATTATTATTATTATTATTATTATTATTATTATTATTGTTATTATTATTATCACTATTATTATTATTATTATTGTTATTATTATTTCTTCTTTTCCTTCCGGCTTGTTCCCTTTTTTATCAGGGGTCGCCACAGCGAATCATGTGATTCTCACCTTTGATTTGGTGTAGGTTTTAATGTCGGATGCCCTTCCTGACACAACCCTTTAGCAAAGGGCATAAACACACTGAGGGCTATGCAGCTACTCTTGTTGAACAACAGCAATGTTTCTTTTACATGAAACTCTCAACATGGACAGTGAGAGACATGGACAGCTTTTGATAACTCAGTTAGCTGCACTAGGGGAGACAGTGACAACTTTGTGGAGAGTGGGACTTGAACCCCCAACCCTAAGATCAGCGATCCAGTGCCCTTTACCACTAGGCCACCACTGCCCATTATATTATTATTATTATTATTATTATTATTATTATTATTATTATTATTATTATTATTATTATTATTATTATATGGATTGTGGTAAGGGTTTGACTGAATAATTTTCCCATTATAAAATTTTGTCTATAAAATATTTGTCTATAAAAATACATATCAGGACACAATATCTATACACCAGCTGGAAATACATTTCAAAATTCAGGGCAGTGGTGGATTAGTGGTTATGGTGATGGATACTGATCCAAAGGTCGGTGGTTCAATAACCATGATCACCACTGTTGGGCCCTTGAGCAAGGCCTTTGACCCTTAATTGCTCAGGTGTATAATAATAATAATAATAATAAAAATAATAATTTTAAGTCACCCTGTTTAAGACTGTCTGGCAGATGCTGTAAATTTAAAATTTTGAGGGAAAGACTTTACGGTTTGTTGAATAAAAAAAAAATATATATATATATATATATATATATATATATATATATATATATATATATATATATATATATATATATATATATCAAGAGTAAATGCGTAACTACTGAAAATTGATTCATTCTATCAATTTGCTGACCTTCACTCCTACTAGGATCATAGGGAGGCTTTGAGACTATCACAGCCAATGCTAAACTTTCCAGTCTATTGTAGGGACAGCACATTTTCACAGTCAGGCAAAGCAGCAATTTGGAACAGTTCAATAGATGGACATGGACGTGCATGTCTTAGATCTGTGGGAGAAACCCGGAGCACCCAGAGGAAACTCCCGCAAGCACAGAGAGAACACTGTTCCTTTTTTATCCTTTGTGTCTAGATGTCACTTACAAAAATCAGATTATTATTTTTTTAAATTCTGATTCAGTTTGGACTTGAGTGGGTCTGCGTGTAAGCCCCGTATATATACGGTACATGATCCTATGAATCATTTGTGTCTGAAACATGTTGCAGTGGACATGATGCTGATTACTTACAATTACAGTCAGTATTATTTAAAGCAAAGTTGTCTGTTTGTTTAAATAAATCTAACAAAAATGTATACGGTATACAAAATATTTATAATAAAGACCTTGATAAAAACTGAAAATGCAAATGTATGTTAACGTACATTCAAGCAATAAGAACACGATATTAAGTTGAAGGTACGCAGTGGCGTAGTCAGGTGTAGCGGGTCACACTCACAGCGAGAAGGTTCTGGACTTGAGACAAATGCCCACAGCGAGTGTCAGCCACTAAGTTCAAACCCAGGACCTTCTTGTTGTGAGGTGACACTGCTACAGACTGCGCCACCATGCTGTCAACAGCTGTTTTTTTTTTTTTTTTTTTGTTTGTTTTTTTACACCAATTCACTGATCAGTTGTCAGAACATGATGACAAAATACATTCATTCATTCAATCTCTGAAGTACTTAATCCTAATTAGGGATTAGTCTTGCGCCCATCTCTGCCGACTCAGAGCAAAGGGAGAGTACACCCTGGATGGGTCACGGGGCCATTGCAGGGCAAAAACACACTGGTGGCTAGTGCTAATGCTCAGCCTTTTACATGACCCTCCCACTACAGACAGTGAGAGAGACATGGACGACCTTTCATAACCCAGTTTGCCGGAAGGGGCGAGGGGGGTGGTCAGTGACAACTTGGTGATAGTGGGGATTGAACCCCTGACCTTGAGATCAGTGATCTTGCACCCTGCCACCACTGCCCCAGAAACTTGTATGCTGCATGGGTTCCTTGTTACAGAATATATTTGTGCTAATTACTGAGGTTATAATGCGGTGGTATGTTTGCTTGGGACCAAAGTGGGTTGAAACGTACTCATGAATGGTATGATGTGAAGTACAGCAATCTGTACCCTGGAGTTCAGAGTGTAATAATCCACGTAGTAGGAGGTATCCGTCAAGAGTGACTTGTTAGTTGGAGTTGTGGTAAGTCATAAATATGGGTTGCTAAATCATCAATATGTGATGATAAGTCATAATTGGGGCAATGGTGGCCTAGTGGTAAAGGTGCTGGATCACTGCTCGCAAGGTTGGGGATTCGAACCCCACTCTCCATGGGTTGTCACTCGAGCTGCGCAATAAAACATGCAAACAATATGTATTGTGATACTCTGAAGCAAAATCGTTTTTTTGACATGCATTCAGAAAACTTCGGAACAGTAAAGAAAAACTTCGGCTATTCCCGCTAATTGAACCAAAAGTAACGCTTTTGCTGGAGAAAAAAAAAAAAAAAAGGGCAACAACAGAGGTCCCGGCATGTAATCCTGACACAATTGTGCGTTCGTCCTCTTATCTACAGTCATTCAGTGTATGGAGAGCCCGGTATTATAAGAGCCATGCCGTGATTGGGCAGTGCAGATGTCATGAAGGTCTTCAGCCAATAGAATTTATTTTTATACAGGATACGGAAATTCCCAGTAAAAACAAAACCACGGTTCATAATGCTAATTGCTCAGAAGTTTACTGATCTACTGCATCTGGATTTTCTTTTATAAACATTTATTTTAAAATGAGCAAAAGAGGGAAGAGGTCCCATGAACCTGATCTCCAACAAGGCACATTAACCATGCATGTTTTTTTTTTTTTTTTTTTTTTTTTTTGGTTAAACGCGGCAATAATATCTCTGTTCCGCATGACGATTCAACTTGGTATAAACGTCAATGCAGCAGTGTTTCATTCCGGGTACTGATTAGTCGGTGGGCGTTAATTATTTTCCTTTCACAGCATGACAGAGCATGTTTAATTCTTGACTTGGTAACAGGAGAAGGAGCTTACGTCCATCCGCCTACACAGCTCAGCGAGAAAGCAGATTAATTTTGTTCTGCTGCGGATGCCTTGTACATATCGATCAGTCGAACATCACTACATCTCTATTCACAACATGGCACTTGATACCAATCGAGTGATGGAAAAAAGAGCAGGAGCTGAAATGAAGCCTCAGTCTCCTGAACTCAATTAACACGTTTCTGTGTTGTCGCAGTGAATTTGCCTTTCCTTGATCAACAAGTAAACTTTTTAGGGTTGTGTTAAAGCCGTGTTTTAAAAATACAACAAAAGGAAGAAGACGTAACCTTTTAAAATAACAGCCAAGCAATTTTCAGTAGCACCAAGTCAGCAGCAGGGATCCGCTGTTCCTCTGGTAGATGTGATAGGATAAAAGGCTATAGGACTGCAGCTGCTACCGTTAAGCTTCTTCTGTTCTTCTCAATGGAGGAGCCCTTGAAGGTTATATTTATAACTCTACAACAGATGGTGTTATTAATTCCCCTTCATATTCATTGGTGTGTTTCTTCGTGCTGCCGTGGTGTAGCTTTTTTTGGAGTTTCGTCCATGTGCGTTTGTTTGGTTCTGGCTCCACCCCCTGTCCTGTCATTGGTGTCCTACTTGATTCTGTTCATCGCTTCTATGTTTTGTGCTTGATTACATGCAGCCTATATTTCTGTACGCGTGTGAGACCTGGACCTTAACAGCTGACATCGAAAGAAGGGTACAGGCCCTTGAGATGAGATGTTTCTGCACAAATCCTCGGTATTTCATACGGAGACCATGTAACCAATGAAAAAGTGAAAGCCAGAGTTACAAACATTACTGGACCTTACAAGGACCTTCTGACTCTAGACAAAAGAAGAAAGCTGAAATGGTTTGGGCACATCACAAGATCCTCGAGACTGGCAAGACCATCCTGCAGGGAACAGCGCAAGGCGGGAGATGAAGAAGCAAACAGAGGAAGCGATGGGAAGACAATATCATGGCCTTGACTGGAACATCCTGCTGTGGACAACCAAGGATCGAAAGTAATGGTGGATGGTGGTTGCTGAGTGTGCAGTGGTGCCCCAACGGTCAACCAGACTACAGGCTAGGTGAAGGTGAAGGTGACATGCGGCTTGTTGATAGCTCATTGACTATTTCCATTTTCAGTCATGGATTATCCTGTCTTAATATATACTACACAGGAAAACTGCAATGTGATTGGTCCACTATCTCTGGATAATATTTAATTATTGAATGACGCGATGTATGATATGGAGAATTATTCAATCAAGTGTAGTTCATGCGATGTTCTGCCCCAGCGCTCTACAGCAACGAACACGTGTTTACGATTGTCTCACAAACGAGATCAGCTTTGCTAAAACATTCATTCATTCATTGATTTATTTTGTCAGGGCGAGAGCAAGGTACACCCTGAGCAGCTCGCCAGGCCATTGCAGATGTTCAACCATGCAAAATTAAACAAGGTTAGTTGTCGTGAATAGATGTACAGTGAGTATTATACAACATACACAACAATCCACTCTGACACTCATGGCTAACGAGAATTTAGGGCAGCAAATGGGCCTAATTTGCCCGTCTTCGGACTGTCGGAGAAAACCAAACTAGCCAGTGGAAACCCACATAAGCAGAGGGAGAACATATTAAATTCACATAGAAAAGCTGAGCCCAGGACTCAAGCCGAGGACCTTCTTGTGCAAACCACTACAACGCTTGCTACTTGCCCCCAGAAACACGCTGACAGCTTTGCAGCTACTCTTTGCGAAAGTCAACAATGGTTCTTTTACATGCCTCTCACCAGAGTCAGTGAGACACATGGCCCGCCTTTGATAACCCAGTTAGCTTCACTGGGGGGGACAGTAACAGCCATGTGGGAACTCGAACCCCCAGTCTTCGGATCAGCGATCCTGCGCCCTATCCACTAGACCACCACTGCCTTCGGGCATGTAGATAATAGAGAATAAAGCGGTTTTTTCTGAGTGTATCTCGGCCTGTCCCCCCCCCCCCTCCCCAGCGCAGCTAACTGGGTTATCAAAGGTCAGCCATGTCTCACTCTCTGTCTGTGGCAAGAGGTTCATGTAAAGTAACCATTGCTGACGTTCATCAAGATGAGCAGCATAGCTGTCACCATGTTTCTGCCACATGGCCTGGCGAGCTGTCCAGGGTGTACTCTGCCCAGATGGACAGATGGACACCAGCCTCCCTGCAACCCTAATTGGGATTAAGCGGTTCAGAAAATGAATGAATGAATAAATAAATGAATCTTGGCCTGTGTTGTTGTAGGAACAGAACAGCAGACGGCTCAGAAGGCTCGTGCTAATTTTCATCCACTGAGAGGTAAGAGCTGACTTGTGAGTGGGGATTGGGCAAGATCAAATTAAGACGCCAATTTAGGAGGAAAAAAAAAATAGGGGAAGAAAAGGCTTGAAAAGCCCTGCGTTAGATCTCTGGTACTCAATTCTTCTTTACGAACCCTGATCTAGATGTCATATTAAAAGAATTACAGTCGGCCCCCTACCTACGAAATTAATCCGTTCCAGAGCCTTTTTCGTAACGCGGGATTTTGTAAGGAGGGGTCGCATCTTACATGTTAAGCACCTAATTCGTTCCAAGGCTCCAGTGTTTGGACAGAATAAACCCCATAAACCCTTTAAAAATGATTAAACTACTCCAAGTTAAGTTTGTATGAAATATCTGTTAAAAGTAAAATAAAATTATTTATGAAACAATTTATAAATTTTATTAACATCAGTTCATTTCAGTTCATTTTCTGTAACCGCTTCATCCTAATTAGGGTCACGGGGAGGCTGGTGCCCATCCCAGCCAACTCACGGCGAGGGCAGAGTACACCCTGAACAGCTCGCCAGGCCATCGTAGGGCGGAAACACGCTGACGGCTTTGCAGCTACTCTTGTCGAAAGTCAGCAATGGTTCTTTTACATGCCTCACACCATGGACAGTGAGAGACATGGCCGGCCTTTGATAACCCAGTTAGCTGCACTGGGGGGGGACAGTGACAACCTTGTGGAGAGTGGGACTCGAACACCCAACCTTTGGATCAGCGATCCGGCACCTTATACCACTAGACCACCACTGCCCTATTTTATTAACATATTAAACCATTTTATTAACATATTTATTAATTAAACCATTATTAAACATTTTTTATTAACAGGCACACACACCCACACACACACACACACACACACATACAGACACACACACACACCTCTCTCTCTCTCTCTCTCTCTCGCTCTCGCTCTCTGTCCTGCTGCGGGCCACGCCCACAAGACGTGGAATTCAAAGCGCATTCCCTGCTTGACAAACTCAACTTTAATTTGATTCCTTGAGGGATCGGAATTCCAGATGAGCTCAAATGCGCCCACATTTATTAAACATTTACTGAATTCAAGTAAACTTAAAAAACTAAACTAAAAACTAAAGAGTGAAGCTTCCTTCTGTCTCTATCTGGGAGGCCAGCGGGGCGGGATGTCGAGAGACAGCCAATGAGAGAGCAACTCGAGCATCGTGTGAAATTTTGATTGGCGCGTTTGAATTTTGAATTTCTTTACGTAAGAGGGGGTTGTTTCGTATCCCAGGGACGGAAACTTAGGAAAATTATCTTTGTAACCCGGGGATTTCGTACCCAGGGCTTTTCGTAAGTAGGGGGCCGACTGTATTTGTATTGCTCCCGGTTGCAAGGACTGAATAATGATGAAGAGCATATTGAGACAAG
>CM045735.1:59027248-59034748 GCA_024760905.1 Plotosus lineatus | reverse complement strand
GACTTTCTTGATTATTTTTATAACATATTTATTTGCTTAAACGTTATTTATTGTATGTATATCAATCTACACATGTCTGTCTATTACTTTGAATGCAATGTTGTGATTCTAATCTTGCTTTGTTTGTTTGCTTGTCTGCTTGTGATATATTCATTCACCGTTCATTTTCTCAGCAACTTAATTCTAATTGCAGTAATGAGGAGGCTGATGCCCATCTCTGCCGACTCTGGGCTAAGGCGGGGTATATCCTGACCAGCTCGATGGGCCATCACAGGGCCAACTTATTTTTTTAATGTATTTGTTTGCTTGATTGCCTACATACTTGTTTTTTGTTTTTTTAGTGTAGTAATTTGTTTATACTTTATTTATTTTGATATTTATGCATCTATTATATGTATTTGTTTGTTTGTTGGCTTAATTGGTTGCATACATATTTGTTTGTTTGTTTTTATTCTAATTAGTTGTTACAGCTTTATGTATTTGTTTGTTTGATTTTCTTTCTTTTTGAAAGTTTTTAAAGTTTGTTTTTAAATAATAATAAACTGACTTTGTTTATTTGTTTGTTTTAGTAAGTTTTGAATTGTTTTTATTTAAATGTGAGTGAAGGGAAAGAAAGATGAATTGCCGCCAGATAATGAGAGAAGTTTTTAGTTTACAGGTTCCTCGTTCATTTTCTCCGACACACACCAGACCTTTTTATAGTGAGATCTGTACAGGAGAAGGTTTTTATTTATTTATTTTTATTATTATTATTTTTTTTTTTTAAGACCCGAACTGAAATCTGAAGATGAAATATGATGATCCGAGGCAGACATGACCCGCCCAAGTGTATTATTCAGTGCTAAAACAATTGTCTCACCACATGAAGTCAAGCAGGTAAATCTGATATCTTCATCCATCACATCAGTCCCGAGCGTCTCCTCCTGAGCTCCTGTATTATTAAAGCAGAAAAAAAAAAAAAAAAAAAAAAAACACGCCCCATTTCCTCCACCACTTCCTGTCTTATTAAACTGTTTCTGAGTTGACGCTAAAAATAAAGATTTAAAACTTCACTCTGGAGAACAAAAGGTTGGGAACTTTGTGCTGAGTTCTTGTGGTTCTTTACACTCGAAATCGGAACGTGGATAAAAGCGACGCCGGGAAAGAATCATAAAAAGAGCTTGAATTTAAATCCGAAACTAATCAGGTCCATTGTGTTTAAATCTCGAGAGGGTGTTTCTGAACACTTTGATGTGATGGAAATCAGCACAGAGAAGTCAGAGAGAGAAAGTCATTCAAAATCACTAAACTGTTTTCCATGGAGAAGGTGTGCGGTGGGTGGGGTTGAATAGGAGGTAGTGGAGCTGATATATATGGTGGTGGTGGTGCTGGTGGTGCTGCTGCTGGTTTTGGTGAAGGTGAAGATGTGGAAGGTTGTGCTGTTAGAGGTGGTGGATGCTTGGAAGGTGGAGGTCTGGGAGATATGGCAGGTGGTGGAAATGTGGAAGGTGGTGGTGCGGAAGGTAATGAAGGTGCCAGAGGCAGACAGATTTGTGACGTTCATTGGTAGTGGAGTTTTTATGTGTTTCGGACAGGCGGGAATACGATGGATATAAAGAGATTTAGTAAAGCGCCAAGTACCTGAACAACACGGATCACAACCGGAGATATGAATAACCACCATACGACATCTGAGGATGGTGGAGAAGTAAAGAAAAGAAAGAAGGAAAGGAACACAGAGGAAAGAAACTGAATCAAGAAGAGCATGAGTGAAGAAAATAAAGAAATGAAGGAAGGATTCTGTAACCATTTAAAAGTGAAGAAAAAACAAATAATGAATGAGAAAACACAAAAGAAAAACAAAGAAGAAAGATGTAATCAAACAATAAACTCAATTTTTTGTTTTATTTATTTTGGGGGCTTTTTGGCAGTATTTATAGATATATGAATGTTCATCTAGAGGGCAGTGGTGGCCTAGTGGTCAGGTGCTGGATTGCTGACAACCAAGATTGCTCTTCCTACAGACCATGGTCGGTAAACACAGGGCTGATTTATTTGTTTATTTGTTTGTTTGTTTATTTATTTATTTCCTCCAGGGCTGAAGTTGATTCACCCCTTAAATGTGCTGAGCTACTCTGAGAACACCAGCCTTAGATCCAGGATTATCACAAGCTCTGCTTTTAGCTGCTGCCTTTATCTATAATAATATTATATCTGATCAGTGTATGTATATTATACAGATTATATAGATGAGATGTACATTTACATGGCATACATGTGATGTAATGAGATAATCAGACAGCTGTACTCTTACATCATCAGCAATGAAACATTTTCCATGAGACTCAGTCAGTCGAAATGCAGAGGCAACAGATTTTAAGGAAATAAAGAAAAATATAAGGATTTATTATCCAGCCATTCATTTTCTGAACCGCTTAATCCTAATTAGGGTTGCGGGGAGGCTGGCACCCATCCCAGCCGACTCCAGGTGAGGGCAGAACCTTGGACAGCTTGCCAGTCCATCACAGGGCGGAAACACGCTGACTGCTTTGCAGCTCCTCTTGTCAAAAGGGAGCAATGGTTCTTTTACATGAACCTCGCACCATAGACAGTGAGAGACATGGCCAGCCTTTGATAACCCAGTTAGCTGCACTGGGGGGACAGTGACAACCCTTGGAGAGTGGGGTTTGAACCCCCAACCTTAGCATCAGTGATCCAGCACCCTATACCACCAGGCTACCTAAGTATGCATACATATACATACATATATACGAGAGAGAGAGAGAGAGAGAGAGAGAGGGAAGAGTGCTGCTAGTCTTTATAGTCAGTGAATAAATGGAATCAGGTGTGTTTGTTTAGCATTTCACTCAGCGTGTGGCAGCCACACCCCTTTCCAAAGCACATTTCAACTCGCAACTCTTGTGAGACCATAAAAATACACAGTGCAGTTAAAGCATAAGAACAATAAAGATAAGAATTTAACCTTTGTGGTGGTGAGCAATTGGCATCCGTAAATGTTGGAGAGGGCGAGAAGAGCAAGATCCCCTTCCATAACAGATAGAGACATAGGAAAGTGGATTCCCTTCCATAACAGCTTCAGGTAAATCAACCAAAGGTGTTTTTTTTTTCTCTTGCTACCGCTTTGCTTGGATGACTCTTCTTCAGGATGTTCCTTTATTTTCTTCAACAACAGCTTTAGTGCTTTAGAGCTTTAGCTTTAGTGTTTCTGGTACGTACATAGTATTGTATCAACAACTTCCGGATTTCCCAGGACAGCTTTTAGGGTGATACATAGTATCAACAACTTCTGGACTTCCGGAAGTCGTGCACTTTTCCTGTTCGACTTCCGGTTTATGTTCGGTTTCCCAGACGGAAGAACTCACAGATTTTTTGTTCGGACTCACATATATATACAAGTGTATAGTGTATATAACTATATAAACTATAAATGTTTCCTGTTAAAACTTCTGTGTACTGATTATTATTGCATTCTCCACAAGTACCATCTTACACACAAAGCCATACATGTGTTTTTACACTATTGCTTTGTGTGTGTGTGTGTGTGTGTGTGTGTGTGTGTGTTGATCTGCCCACTAGGAGGCTCCCACCGAGGCGTTGCGCCTCCTAATGAAAGCGCCTGCTTGTTTTCCTATAAAGAAAAGCTCTGACTGTTTCATCATGACAAGGAGGCTCATTTTTAATTCCACACACTAAATGTAGGGCTCAGCCATCGCACTGGCAACCGATACACACACAGCCAATTAGCGCAGAGTGTTTCTTATAAAGAAGAAAAAAAAAGCAGCCCTGAGATAAGTGACCAACTGTAATCCCTCGCTTTTACCTCGGGAAATTGAATTATATTCTTGTCAAGGGCACAATTAGCAGTTCAGCAGGTGTGTGTGTGTGTGTGTGTGTGTGTATGTGTGTGAGTGATGTTCTTTTTTGCCCATCTGGTGTTTTTACAGCTCAAGAACAAGATGACTCTCCATCACTCTGATACTTCACACTGAGAATCATGCAGATAATCCTGAGCCTGGCTGTCCACAGCTGCTCTGCTTCATATTCAGGAGAATATACTGTCCATGCAATGTACCAACGATGGCCTGACAAGCTGTCCAGGGTGTACTCTGCTTTCACCCACACTCGGCTGAGATAGGCTTCAGCCACCCCGCAACCTTAATTAGGATTAAGTGGTTCAGAAAACGAATGAATGAATTGTATAATGTTATATCAACACCTCATCAGAGAATTATGCAACACCTTCCTCCAATCAGATGTAAAAGTTCAGCACCACTGCTCTTAAATATGAAGAGATGTCCATCATCAATCCAGATTTCATAGTTTTCTCTCAAAGCACACTGAGAAGTTTTTTTTTTTTTTTTTTTTTCCCCTGAAAGCACCAGGCTGAGCTGAATAAATTAATCAGGATGTAAAACAACCCAGTGGGCTTCGGGATTTGCTTTTGAAAGTTCCTCTGTGGTCCTGCTGAAATCTCTTTCATCGGATCTCTTACAAATAAATCAAGTGAAACACTCCAGTGTTCAAGCAGAGCGCAGGAGATCAAGGGCCAGACAGGTGTCTGAGAATGCTAACCTCGGTGTTCTGCCGATTTGTGCAACATGACCCTGAACTGAATGGGAGCTGACAAGCTCTGAGTCCCACACAGACCCCATGTGCTTGAAACACAACCTGTCAGTCACTGCGTACAACAAGGCTAGGAGGTGATGTTCTCACCTCCAGCAGTGTCCATGAAAGGTCACGCTTCATGACTCCAAGAGCTGAACCAAATCACTTGTATTTGTTGCATGTCAGTAAAGGTTCCTACTGGATTCGCGCTTGGTCTTTTATTATATTTTTTACAGTATTTCAAAGTTATATAAAAATATACATGGGATTATATAATCAGAGATTTAAAAAAAAAAAAAAAAAAACACGATAAATCACTGTGTCTGATCTTCATCAAGCACTTGTATCCTTTGTAGGAGATCCAGCATGAATAGTTTCAGAAGTTTGTGCTTCAGTAGCTCATCAGTAGGATCAGACCAGACGCTAGTCTTCCCATACGCGTCAATGATACTTGGGCACCCATGATCCTCTTCCGGTTCACCGGTTGTCCCTTCTTGGACCATCTTTGGCGGGTACTTACTCCGGTGTTCCAGGAACACCCCACAAGACCAATCTTGAGATGGAGTTGCATCATTTAGCATCATAACGTGGCATCTGTCCGAGTCACTTCTGACGCTTGTTCATGTTTCGTAGTTTCAACCCATCAACACTGTGTAATAGACTCCACCCACTTCTTGCCAGGTGCCACCTCAGTGATGTAACATTTTTTTGTTGTTGTTGTTGTTGTTTTTTCACTTCAGCTCTCAGTGATCATGAGGATTTTAATGATATGGATAATCAGTGTTGTGGTTGTTCCTTAATAGATTATTTTAATTAGTAGCATTAACCGCTCTTTGAATTACAAATGGTATTTTCTAATTTTAGAGTTTGGAATATTGGTGTTACCGTAGAATACGTTAATAGAATAGAATGTTTTAAATAATAGAATGCCTTATATATGTTAGCTATAGGTGTTAGCGAGCTACATGAATAGCGTAGCCCTAAAAAACAACCATGTATATGAGGTTAAAACATGAATGTAATTAGCTAAGGTGGCACAGTGGTGCTTAGCATGTCTGCCTCACAGAAAGAAGGTCATGGGTTCGAGTGCCAAGCTCAGTGAGAGCGTTTCTGTGCGGAGTTGCCCCGCTTTAACTGTGCATGTGTGTGTTTCCTCCTATAGTCCAAAGACATGTACATTAGGTCATTTGGCTGTTCCAAGTTGCCTAGCAAACATACGCACACACTCACAACTCAGCTGCTTTGTTTCTGCTGTGACACGTTAACAGTAAAAGTATATTTTTGATCATTTTTGACAATTTTTAACAGGCCGTCGTAACTCCGGATTGTCGTCGTTAAGTGAGGACTAGTTGTACTGATATTAATCCCGGTAGGGATTTTTCATGGTTTCCAAAGCTGACCTTCTGGTAGAAACTTCTTGTAAATCTGCACATCACTTTTTCTTCACAAACAAACACACATCGATCTCACTGTACAGGATTCGAAGCCGAACCCAAACTGCTGGATTGATGCCTCTCAAAATACAATCGGGTTTAAAATGAGAGATTACTCATTCATATTCCAAGCAAATTAATCCTAATTAGGGTCAGAGGGAGGCTGGTGCCCATCTCAGCCGACTCTGGAAGAGGGCAGGCCTGAACAGCTCACTCGGCCATCCCATATACAACATTTACAGCATTTGACAGACGCTGTGATCTAGAGCAGCGAACATTTATCTTTTTTTTTTTTTTTCCATACAACTGAGCAGTTGAGGATTAAGGGCCTTGCTCAAGGGCCCAACAGTGCTGACAGTGGTGATTGAACTAGTGACCTACAGATTAGTAGCCCATCACCTTATCCACATACAACCATTCAGACTCACACCGAGGGATGGTTTGGAACAGCCAATTAGCCTACTGTGCATCTTTTTAGACTGTGGGTGGAAACCTATGCAAACATAGGGGCGGGGGAGGGGCGTATGCAAATGCAACATGGAAACAGCCTGAACCCAGGACCTTCTCTCTCTGAGGTGTCCTAACCATTGCACCAAAATACATAGAATATGAGACGGAAACTGTTTTTGTTTACGTTTAACCAGGTCCAAGCTGTCAGACTGATCTTCCTTTTGCTTTCCACACGCAAAGGCGAATATAAAGCCGAGGCTGAGGTGTGTGTCATGTGGTGTCATATTTACGTTTACATCTGCAGTGTTTGAGTTACAGTTGGTGCACTTATTTGCGAAGTCGGACATCTCGGACTCTGCGTTTGCACTCTCCATGTGCACTGCTGACCCACAGCTGTCCAAATGCTCTCAGAATAAGCGAGCTCATGGTTTGGAGAAACAGTCGTTGTGTGCTTAATGTGACAAGATCTTTTTTCTTTCTTTCTTTCTTTCTTACGTCTGAGAGCCAGATACAATCTGTGACAGGACGTGACTTGGGCGGGGTGGTCACGAAACTGGAAATGAGTAAATCTCAGTGTCAGCTCTGATGAGTGGGATTGAGTGAGCCATGAGAAGTGAATCAAGAATCAAACGTACAAACTCCAGATGGTCTCCACTCACGCCTGAGACGTAGGACAACACCTGACGTAGACATGTCTCTGGGATAACAGACAGCTCTGCAGTACTCTACCCTTTCAAAAAAAAAAAAAAGTTTTGTATGGATCAAGCTGTGAAAACTTTTCCTCAAGGCCACAGCACACAAACTCTCCTCAGCAATAGAAAATGTGTTTCTGTTTCTATTCAGAAAAAAAAAGTCGTGCCTTCTGCTGAGTGGAGCCATGAACGGAATATCGCACCGATCCTGTAGAACCATGCATGCATGCATGACCTTGATATCAACACAGGCATACATTTCTTTCACTGGCACAAGATGTGCTGGAAACAGTAATATGAATGTAAATATCATTCAGTTT
>CM045735.1:59009748-59024748 GCA_024760905.1 Plotosus lineatus | reverse complement strand
GTGCAGGATAAAGAGCGAGCCGTAAACAGGTGGAGATATTATACGTGGCGGTTCGACCCTGGAGATCGCTGTTCATTCCAAAAAGCGAGAGTCTAATTATGGGCAGGTTTATAAGTTTTTCCTAAATGTCACCACTACAGGTGTTCAAACTTTTAATGAAGCATATCTCGCATTTCCAAAGGACTGTTAATGAGTTAGAAATGTGTCGAGGTCTTCATCATGGCATTTCCTCTCTCATTGGCTTCATTATGGAACAAAAATATAAATGAGATATAAATCTATTTATACCTTCGAATAAAGGGTTCCGTCTTGGCGAACATGGAGTAGCTATGACTCTACAGTGACCTTTTCTTACTGTTCTCTTGATTCTAATTGATCAGATGTTGTTGGTATTTATAACAATAACTAGAGCCGTTGCTATTCCTGTGCTGAACGGTCGTATCTTACCTGAGTTGAGGGGAGACTGTAGCATCTGTCAGCCAACTGAAGGCGGAATACTAGTACACCCTGAACAGCTTGTCAGTCCGTCGCAGGGTCAAAAAAACGCATGTATCCACACTCATACCTAGCAGCAATTCGGAACAGGTAATTCACATAATGTGCATGTTTTTGGACTGTAGGAGGAAACCAGAGTACTCAGGAGAAACCCAAAAACAGGGAGAATATGCAAACTCCCTACAGAAATGTTCTCATTAATCTTGGGCTTGAACCCCAGACCTTCTTGCCGTACAGTGGATGTGGTAAGCACTATGCCTATTAAACAAATAAGAACATTTAATGTTGGATTGGAGGGAAGTGGTGGCCTAGTGGTTTAGGGCGCTGGATCACTGAGCCTAAAGTTGGGGGTTCGAGTCCCACGCGCCACAGGGTTGTCATTGTCCCCCCCCAGTGCAGCTAACTGGGTTATCAAAGGCTGGGCACGTTTCTCAGTGTCTATGGTGTAAGGTTTATGTCAAAAAAAACCATTGCTGACTTTCGACACGAGTAGCTGCAAAGCCGTCAGTGTGTTTCTGCTCTGCGAAGGCCTGGCGAGCTGACTAGGGTGTACTCTATCCTTGCCCAGAGTGGGCTGGGATGGGCGCCAGCCTCCACATGACCCTAATTAGGATTAAGCGGTTAAAGAAGATGAACTGAATGTTGCATTGGCTTGTGATATATTGCCATTGCCATCTACAGCATAATAGTAGGAGGACTGAACAAACCCTGAACTACACCTACTTACATTTAAAATAAAATGCGTGTATGGTTCTCTAGACAAGCCGAGATGTAGGCAAAATGTCAAGCCGTTAAATCTTACACAAGAATGATGAGCATCTCTGCCTTAACTTGTTTCAGCCGTTGTCTGAATATTGCTGACATTATCACCACCTGACTGGTCTGCAGATAGGCAACCACTTATCCTGATATTCAAAACGGTGTCCTTGGTATTTCCCTGGGCTTGTCGAGGGTGTGCTTCAAATTGCTCCTAAGTCTGAGAGTGAGTGTGAATGGCTGTGAGAGTTGGCCCCGTGATGGACTGGTGTCTCGGCTACTCTGAAGATCACTGAGAGGATGTGTTGGGATGATTATGTTCTCCAGCAAGGTGCTCCACCAGAGATGCAACCAATTAAACATCTGCATTATTGTGCCACACCAAGAATACAGGTTGGGACATGTACACTGTTCAAACCATCAACACTGGGTTGGAGACACCATTGTGGCTGACCACACACACACACACACACACACACGCGTGCGGGCGCATGCCTGCTGGAACCAGGAACTATGCTATGTGAAGAGCCTCAACAAATCCAAAGATCCAAAGAACCTATCTTAGGTGGTCCAAGGAAAGACAATCAATGAACTGATTCAACAAGAGTATCATGGATGAAGAAAATCATATATAAATAACTATATTTTGAAGAATTCAACCATCCCGCCAAAGTAGTGAAGTAGCTTATTTCCTTTTAAAATCAATGTCTATCAGGCTGACTAGTCACAGACCAGTCAGGTGGTGATAATATTATGGCTGATTTATGTACAGTATTTGTTTGGTACCGCTGTAATTTAAATTGAATTTCCAGAGTCCTAATCTATTCATTAATCTTCTGCAATGGATCTATCTGCAGCGGGTCATGGGTGCGCAGGAGCCGGTCTCAGTTCATACTGGGCAGATAGACAGAGACCTGAAGCTACACAACTGACATTCACACCTGTAGTCAATTTTCCGAGTGTGAGAGGAAACCGGAGCTCCCAGGAGAAACCCACACAGCCACCGTGAGAGCATGCAAACTCCATACAGAAAGGCCTCGATCAGCCGTCAGGTTTGAACCCAAAACTGACAGAATTGCTGATTCAATTTTTTCCATTTTCTTGGTAACATGACAAACCGTATTTGTTTTCGTCGAGTGTGTTTATGTCAGAGAACTAAGAGGGTGAATGGATATTATCTGTTGTCTCCTCTGCTGACTCTATTGTGTTCTTCCATGCTGAAGGTCAGCTTTTTACAAGCCATGAGTATAATGGAATTCAGCCAAAGTCCAGTCACATCAAATCAAGTCAAGCTAAACCAATTGGGTTTTTAATGACAGTCTTTGATGTGTATACTGTTGCTAACGTACATTGGAATGAAATACCAGTCCTCCAGGATCATGATGCGACATACTGTATAAAACCACATGATAACATAAAGACCCAACTGTGTTTGAAGAGTAAAAGATGAAAGTGTACCTGAACAAAATACACTACACAATAAAAACTCAAGAGTGAATACGAAGTACAAGAGACACGCCTAAACAACAGTGCTGTGTGGGAACACTATTGTCATACCAGCAGTAAACACGTAGATCCACCGGCTCCATATCACTCACCAACACAGTGGCGAATTGATACCCCACAGCTTGGCGGAGGAGGTTATGTATTCACTCGCATATATCTGTTTGTTTGTTATCAGGATTCTACCGAACCAATTTTTACCCAACTTGGTGGAAGGATGTTGCCTGGAAACAACCCATTAAATTTTGGAGTTTTGTTTTGGAAGTGAATCACACCATCGATCCACTTGCTGATGGACTCAGTCTCTGAAGCTGTGTCTCTCACTTATGATGAAGTGTGGATGCATGTAGTAGCCTCACTGAACGTATTTCAGCTACATTCTACAGATGGTTGCCATAGACCAGATTCTCACCTGATTCAGGACCAATTTCACATGTTTCAGGGATGTTCTGTTTGCTGGGATGTGGTCCATCTGGCCTTGATGGGGTTGAGTGCAGATGGAATTAATACTCAGGAGAGTGGTGGTCTAGTGGTATAGGGCGCGTGATCAACTGTTGATCCTAAGGTTTGGGGTTCGAGTCCCAATCTCCACAAGGTTGTCAATGTCTCCCCCAGTGCAGCTAACTGGGTTATCAAATGCCAGCCATGTCTCTCACTGTCTATGGTGTGAGGTTCATGTAAAAGAACCATTGTGGACTTTTGACAAGAGGAGCTGCATAGCACTCAGCGTGTTTTTGCCCTCTAATGGTCTGTTGAGCTGTTCACGGTGTACTCTGCCTTTGCTCAGAGTTAGCTGAGACGGGTACCAGCCTCCCCGTGACCTTAATAAGGATTAAGTGGTTACAGAAAATGCATAATGAGCAGGGAGGCTGGAAACTCTCTCAGCCATCACTGGGAGAAGATGGGGGAACACCCTGAACAGCTTACCAAACGATCTCAAAGCCAACACAAACACAGATATTCACACTGATACAACTGGGGGAAATGATGATTATTATTATTATTATTATTATTATTATTATTATTATTATTATTTGAAATGTCAGCATTTCACAAGCCCATCAGAACCCCAAGCTGAACCCGCTAACGTTTCTTGTACTGTAAAGAATTCAGGAAGAAGGTTAAGTCTCCGAATGAAAACGTAATGACTCGTGTTAAGTAAATAATGAAGCTTCGAAACGGGGCAGCAATGAGGTACACGACTCTCAGCCTGGAGGTTGCTGGTTCAATCCAAATTTGATGCAGACATCTGTGTCCCGGAATTAATTAGACGAGCTCTTACGGAAGGGACGGATAGTGCTCGCAGTAATCGTTAGCCAATCATGGCCGTCTGTGAGCTCATGTAGAAGGAGGCGGGTAGCTCTTTCCGTCTGAGCGCGTTAGGACATCTCTGAATACGCAGGGAGTTCGCGAAGAGGCAGCAAGTGTCATCAGGAGTCAGGGAGGAGGGCATTCTCTTGCTCATGCCCCTTTCTGGCAGTTGCTGGTGGTGAGATGTTTGGATGGGAATTGGCTGGGATTACATAAGCAGGGAAATTTAAAACTAAATAAATAAATAAATAAAGGAAATAATGGCTTAATCGAAGTCCCGCATTGTTACGATGATCCTTTTACGTTTAACCCCCGAGTTGTGTTATTGTGCTGTGGATCTTTTATGAATAATTTATGAATCTGCCTGTGCAACTTGAATATTTTGAATATATTATTCAGAATTGAAAGTGTTTCTTCCTTCATTCCATCATGTATTTCTTAATAGACAAACAAATAATTATTGTGTTTATTCACATCTAAATAAATACAGTATGCTCCACTGAGTCCATGCAGAATGAATAAAAAAATTAAATCAAGTAGTATGGATTTTTTTTTTCTTTTTTTGTTGTTGTTGTTTGTTTGTTTGTTTGTTTGTTCATTTCTTGTTTGTATAAAAATTGATAAGGGAAATAAAATTACATCTTTATCTTTCCACAAAATTTCAGAAAAAGCCGTCACTGGCAGGATAACATCTCCGCTGTGAGGATTTTTTGTTTTTGTTTTCTCTGGATTAAATTCGAACAGGATGCCGGCCAGTATTTTCTGATGCTTGGCTGGAAACATTCATTTCCCACAATCGGTTACAAACAGCTTTCCAGATGTGCCAGCAATAATACATCGGCCTGTTTGTGATGGTTTTCTTTTCGCCGCCACAGTAATCATATGTTCCGATTCAGATAGAAGCCTGAAAAATCAAACTGTAGTCCTGGAGACGACCATGTTTTTCGTACGAAAATTAAAAACCAAGAAATGTATTATGTCTCGATCAATCATAGTTATGGCGGTTATCAGACCTCACAAGATTTCAATAACGGAAAGAACAAATATTTAAAAAATACACCGAACGGTGATTTAGTGAGTTGGGCTGCTGAAATAATAATGATCTAATTATTCATTCGTTCATTTTCTAAACTGCTTAATCCTAATTAGGGTCATGAGACTTGAGAGAGAGTGGCGCTCATCTCAGCCGACTCGTAGCGAGGGTAGAGTACACCCTGGGCAACTCACCAAGCCATCGCAGCGCAGAAACACTCTGGCGGTTATGCAGCTCCTTGTGACAAAAGTCAGCAATGGTTCTTTACATGACCCTCCCACCACGGACAGTGAGAGACATGGTTGGCCTTTGGTAACCCAGATAGCTTCACTGTGGGACGGCAGTGACAACCTCTGACATTACGGCTTGAACCCCTCACCTTGGTATCGGTAACCCGGTACCTTACCATCACGCCCCCACGGTCCAAAATCTAATGAATGCTATATAAAAATAAAGTGGTGTATGGTTGTGCAGTGGTTCGTACATCCACCCACATCAAGAAGGTCGCGCAGTAGGCTAACTAGCTGTTCCTAATCGTCTCTAGGTGTATGTGAGTGTGGATGGCTATATGGGTGTTGTACCTACAATGACCTGATGAGCTGTCCTTGTTTCCACCCTACCTCCAGCCAGAGTCGGTGGAGATGGGCACCAGACTCCTAAAGACAAATGACCATTCATACACATTCACACATATGGACTATTTATCATATCCATTTGATCTCAAGTGGCGGTTTCTGGACTGTGGGAGGAAACCAGTGAACCCTGAAAAAGCCCACCTGGTTTAATTTGGGTTTCTCTTGTTGTAGCACTTGTCAGTGTCATCAGAAATAATGTAGCGATGTAGCACACTTGTTGCGTCCAAATCTGTGTGTGCAGGCTTGAACAATGTCGGCATAATTCTATTTTCGAATCATGTTTGTTTCGGTTGTCATGGTTTCCAGAGGTCTGAATACGTTCAATGAAGTCACCGTCACTTCTAATATCAGGGCTGTGATGTCTTTTTGTACAGAATGTGTATAGATATGATCTGCGCATTTCTCAAGGTGTGTGTGTGTGTAGACTGTGTACCTTAGATTCGAAGTGCATATTTGCCATATTTCTTTCAAAGCGTACCTTTTTTTTTTTTTTTTTTTTTTTTTTTAATTTTCTTCCTCCACAGCAAAACAACCTTCAGCATGCAGGGCTGGCAAACGCTCCACAAAACATCATCTTCACCCACCGATTTATTTATTTGTGCATTTATTTGTGTCTTTATTTATTTGTTTATTTGGTGGAAGGTTTGGAAAATAAGGTTTGTACTAAAATACATTTAAAACTCTGAGATCAGTTGGCACAGTTAGCACAGCAGGCTGGCAGATCTCCAGCCTCACTGTTCCAGGTTCGATCCCGAGCTCAGGTTAGCGCCTGAATGGAGTTTTGCATGTTCTCTCCATGTCTGTGTTGGATTCCTACAGGTTCTCGTGCTCCCTTCCGGCAATCAAAACAGCAATAGGTCAATCCACGACTTTAAATTGCTGCGAGGCTCATGCGAAAAAATAAGTGTATCCCATGGAAAGTGTTGATATTTTTTCAACATATTTGAACAAGCAAGCATTTTACTTCCATGAATACAGTGTCTGCAGATAAAGGTGAAAGAAAGTACATGGAAAACGCAGTCTTCCGATCATGTATTGATCCATAGATGGGTATTTTTACTACACTCTTGGCCTCAGAAACTTGCACAGCTCCATTTAGCAAAGAAAAATTCTGGTCTCATCGTCAATCAGTCCCTGACAGCAGCTTTATTTTTTTTTATTATTATTTATTTTTGACCATCTTTCCCTCAGTTCGTGATGTTTGAAGGTTTTTTCTAGCATGTGCTTACCTTCTCAAACCACTCACGTTCATTTCAATGGGGTTTCTGACTAGTCTGGGCATAGATAACCTCTACTTAAACCATTCCTTGGTGGATTTGTGGATGTGCTTGGGATCATATTTCTGTTTAAATATCCTGGTTCACATCCAGTTCAACTTCAGCTTTCAGACAGATGGCCTCTTGTGATCGTCAAGCACTCTCTGATATGATGGATGGAGAATTCAGTGGTGAGTCAATGCCCTCAACTTGCCCTGATAGATAGATATCCACAACTTAGATTTTGACACGATGACACCAAACTCTTCCGTGGATTAAGAGAACACCAGAGCCAAGAGGTGGGGTTTAAAGACCGGTTACACATGCAGGAGGTTCTTATCAGTGGCACCGAATCTGAAACCTTCATTCATTCACTGAAGCACTTAATCATGGAGCTTATCTCAGCCAACTCCCAGCAATGGTGTGATGCATTTTTAACAGCTTCCAGTCTGGCTTGGTTCCATACAGAATTGCTCGGGGCAATTTCGAACAGCCGGTTAGCTTAACGTGCATGGCTTTGGACTGTGGAAGGAAATCTGAATACCCGGAGGAAACAAACACACGTATGGGGAGAACATGCAACCTCCACCCCACTCAAACCCAGGACTTTCGCTGTAAAGCAGACGGGCTCACCACTATTCAACCTTGCCTCCCCTATATTTTTAATGATAACGCGGAGAAAAGGGGGATTATAAAGAGCTATCTGAAGAAATCCATTATATTTCACATCCTCCACATGACTCGCGGTTCCATGAAATGATTCGGTCTAATTCCCACTCCAGGAATGAGATTCTACTGAAACACCCAGGAGGTCTTCAAACTGAATTATTCACACTCACAGGCCATTAATTAGTGCTCGTCGTAAATGTCCTTCCAAGCGAAAAAATACACCTATCCGATTTTATTCAGACACCAAATCTGAAAGGATGTCTTCACCGAAAATTTGAGGTAAAAATCGAACTTCTAATTGTTATGTTTTAGCAAAATCTCTTCCAAGTGGACTCAGCTCGGTCAAAAATGTTTGCAGTCTTTGTCCAAAAGTAGAAATGAATTTTATTTCGAGGAGAAGTGAATAAATCAAAACTGGAATTCAGAAGTAGTCCGTCGAATTCGAGGTAAACAATCCGTATTGTATGTTGGTGAAGATTTTTCAACCTACATAAAATTTGGTGCAGAATTAAACTTATATATATATATATGTGTGTGTGTGTGTGTGTGTGTGTGTGTGTGTGTGTGTGTGTGTGTATATATATATATATATATATATATATATATATATATATATATATATATATATATATATATATATATATATATAAAATATTAACATTTTTATCTGATTAACTTTTATTTTCCATTTCAAGATTGACAGGGGAGGCTCTGCCTCAAATGCCTGCCCTGCCTCTTTATGGTGTACAGGAAATACAGTGCGTCAGGTCTGAGCTTCACTTTAATGTGGAGTTTTTCATCCTTGAATTCTCCTGATCCTCTGACTCAACCAGCTGTTAAAATTGTCTTATACTGGGATTGATTAGATACCCCCCCATTAGTTTTCATTTTGTATATAAAAAAATATATATTTAAAAATAAATATATAAAATTCTCTGAAGTGATGTCCCAGAACAAGTGCAGTAAGATCTAAACCGTGAGTAGAAGTTTCGAAGTTTAGTGATTATTCCTTGAGGGTGTGAGGCATCTTAATAATTTAAATAAAGATTGCAACCGGTCTGTTCTACATTTCTCTGAACCAGTCTAGGGGCCTCATATCAATTTAACTTGGACCTAATTTTGTTTGCACATTCTTTTTTCATTTTTTAGTCTTAATCCTAATTAGAGGAGCCTGGTGCCCATCTCAGCTGACTCTGGGCAAGGGTAGGGAACATCATGAACAGCTTATCAGACCGGTGGAGAAAACCGGAGTACCCAGTGAAAACCCCACACAAGCAGAGAAAACATGCAAACTCCACATAGAAAACACCTGAACCTGGGGCTTGAACCTGGAACCTTTTTCCAGTGCTTACCACTGCGCTACTATGTCACCTCATGAGTTTGTTGCATTTTATAAACCTAAGGATTAAGAGGTTGTACAATATTAAGTGGTGATATCTACAGAAACAGGTACAACAACACCTGAACAAAACTAAAAATTTAAAATGCTGTTCCACTGGGAACATCAGCCCGAGGCTGGTGAATGAATTGGCGGTAGTTCACTCTGATGTCACTGAGGCTACCAGGTGTTTGTATCCTGAAGTTTTAAACCTTGAGCTAAAACCCCTTTTGCATTTCGATTGCTGGGGCTATGGGCCAAAACTGCACCACCATTTACATAAAATGGCCAATCATTTATTTATTCATTCGTTTTCTGAACTACTTTATCTCAGTAGGGTTACAGGGGTCTCAGCAAATTCTGGGTGAAGGTGTGTGTACACCCTGAGCATCTCACCAATCCATCATGGACAAACATTTCCACGTACATTCACACCTAGGGGCAGTTTGGAACAAAAATTTGGTCTAAAGTGCATGTCCTTGGAACTGTGGGAGAAAATCAGAGTACCCGGAGGAAACCCGTGCACTCGGAATGCTCTCGGTGAGTTTGGGACTCAGCATCGTAGTCAACTGGTGCAAAAACATTGGTTTGAGGAATTTATTCCACTCCAGGTAGCAGTGGATCAGAAGTTCTTCCAGGAACACTGGGCACATAGCATGAATCGCCAGTCACTTGGAGTCACCCGTCTAATTCAGACACTCATTCAAACCCAGGGGCAACTTACAGTCATCAGTCTACCTACTGGGTGTCATCACAGTGCAGTGCTTAGCACTGGGGTCTCATGGCAAATGTGTCCTTGGTTCTAACCGGTTGGTCACCTCTGGCTATTTTGCGTGGAGATTTCTCCTGTGTTTGAGTAAGATGTTCTCAGGGTTCTCCAGTTTCCTTCGACGATCCAATGGTGTCTGGATTAGTCTTCAGCTTATTATGTTTTTTAAATCGTGCTTGAATGTGAGTGTGGTGTGGGGTTTTTGTTCTGCTTGTGTTAGCTCAGTAATAGATTGGTGACCTCTTGAAGCTAAAGTCAGATGGGGTTAAGGTGGAGGTAAAGGCTCTATGGTATCTATCCTCTGGAATATTTTGGAAGGCAGCAAGAAACTATAAACATAACTCAAAATAAATGAAACCTGAAACTCAGAGTCAAACCTCTGAGGATTGAGGGATGTTAATTTAATAGCTATTCCATTTTTCAGACATGATGTCCTCTGCCTTTAACTTTATTTCTTCTAAAGTTACAAGAATAAAAACCCCTCTGAGATCAAGTATTCTTTGTAATTTCTTTTTCCCTCCCTTTGTGATTTACACTGCTGTGGTATTAGCGGTTGCCTCCGGCATCCCTGTGGCTGTCAGTGCCTTGAGTCTGTTTGAGTCCCTTGGAAACTGTTTAATGCCTCCAAGAAATATTTCAGTTTAGATGATGGGAATTGTTAATAGGGTTAGGACGGAACTGCACAGACTGTTGCACTGATGAGATTCATTATCAAGGTCTACATTAATTTTTTTATTTTTTTTTTAGTCCTACTGAGGAGCTTTCAACAAGAAATCTGATGCTTTAAGTGACAGAATTTCAATCAATAATGGGAATTTGATAGGGAAAAAAGTTCCCTGGATATCACAGTGTTGTTGATTTGTGGTTTAAAGAAAATAAACATAGTTTTTTAAAGTACAGATTATAACTGAAGTACACTCGGAGAGTGTAAGGTTCCTCAGCCAGGCAAAAATGGATTATTTTAACTTTGTGTAATTATAATGAAATGTATCCCCCTGGTGGTCACCAGATACACCTATTACCCCGTGTAAAAATTGATTACCTATCAAAAATAAATTAATTCATTTTCTGAACCACTTAATCCTAATTAGGGTAATGGGGAGGCTGGCACCCATCTCAGTCGACTCTGGGCGAGGGCAGAGTACACCCTGGGCAGCTCACAAGGCCATCGCAGGGCCGACGCTCACACAACCATCCTAAAAGAAATATTGTCCTATTTTTATTGTTATATTATTCAGAGATTTTTTTCAAACATGACCCCATGCATTGATGACCTAGAAAACTAATGGGTTCTCCTCAGACCCAGGCCCCACCCCTCCACCAGGTTAAATAAAAATCAGATAAGTATTTATTGCATAGTCCTGCTAATAGAAATAAATTCTCATTTAAAAGCCTTAAATACATTTTTGAATCTGGAACTGCTCCAAAATGTTAAAAGTTCTGGCCAGGCTCATATCACTTCGCTCCACCAACTTTGTTAAACAAATTGTTTGAGTAGTTTTTGTGTAATCCTGCAGATAAAAACTAAAAATATACTCAGAGAGCGCAGACCTCCACCAAGGTAGTGCAGTCTCTATAGTGTTTAATCCAGGCTTTATTTTTCCTATTGTCCCATATTCTTCAAAACCATCATTGGTTCGAATCTGGATCATGCCAGAAATTAAATCACTTTGTCATTGGCCAAAGACCATCATATGGTTAAAATTTCATGGAAATCTGTCCATTAGTATTTGAGTAACTTTTCCAACAGGTATACACAAACAGTCATGTAACCTCTCTCATTGGTGGGGGTAAGAAAAAAAACAAACAAACAGCTTGAGGGACAAAACACAAGCAAACCATTGCAGAAGTACCGCCCATCGGCAACGAACGATCTCTCAGTTTAGTCGTATCCAATTCCCAACCATAAAGTATTGCCTTCCCAATCACATGACCATCACCTTGCGATCTCTGGGTTAAAAAGCTCAGAGTGTTTCAGAGTGGAGTTTCCTTGTTCTCTCTGTGCTTGCATGGGTTTCCTCCGGGGACTCTGATTTCCTCCCACAGTCCACAAACATGTACAGTAGGCAAACTGGCTGTTCCAAATCACCATTAGGTGTGAGTGTGAATGGTTGTATGTGTTGGCCCTGCGATGGCCTGATGAGCTGTTCAGGGTGTATCCGTCCCTCGCCCAAATTTGGATAGGATGGGTGCCAGCCTCACCGCGAACATAATTAGGATTAAACATGTTAGAAAATGAATGAATGATTTTTTTTTTTTTTTTTTTTTTAAATCACACTCATCTCAGTGTTTGACAATAAACGTTCGTACAGTGACTGTCAGACATGGAACCGGAACATGACGCATGCCGAATCCTGCACGCTGTGTTCTGCGTGTCCTTTCATTTACCAGAAGGTGGTTCTAAGAACCAGGTGATAATTTGCAAACATTTCCAAAGTACAAGTCAGGAGCGAAAGAGCACGACTGCCATTTGTTGCCATTGTGTTGCCGCTGTTGTCAACTTAATGAGAAATATTTCAAAGCTGAATATAATGCCGTGTCGAGAACCAAATAATTATGTGTTGTTCTTTTCTTGCAGGCGATGCGTGTAAACTTCAACAAATAATTAGCTTCTGTGTGCCGGAGTGGCTGGAAATGCACATGCAGCGTTTTGAAGATGAAAAGATGTCAGTACGAAATTTCGGTATTTTTGGTAGTCACATCAGGATATTTGATGTCAGCCCCCCTTCTCCCCCTTTTTTGTGCATCCAAACATCACTGGAACAGCACCAACAACATTCACTAAAAAATCACACAGAATGTTGAAAAGAAACAAGAAACGCACTTCCCTTAGCACCCAAACACAAAATCAGAGGGAGGTATGATAGCGCCATGGTTAGCACATCTCCACAGGAAGGTCATGGGTTTGAGTCCCGGGTTCAAGGTGTCACTGTGTGAAGTTCGTATGTTCCTGCCATGTTTGTGTCGCTGATTGGTTGTTCCAAATCACCCATAGCTGTGTGTGTGTGTGTGTGTGTGTGTGTGTGTGTGTGTGTATGAATGGTTGCATTTGTGTTGCCCTGCAATGGGCTAGTAACGTGTTCAAGGTGTACCACCCTCACATCCCAACATGGGTGCCGCCACCAGGACACTTTCATTCAGAAAAACATTAAAATACTGATGGGAAAACAGTAGAGACGTTTAAGGTATCATATCATATTTACTAGAACCGAGGACCCTTGGCCTAGTGATATAGGGCACTGGATCGCTGATCCTAAAGTCGGGGGTTCAAGTCCAACTATACACAAGGTTGTCACTGTCCCCTCAGTGTAGCTAACTGGGATATCAAAGGTCGGCCATGTCCCTCACACCATAGACAGTGTGACTGACTCTCGACAAGAGGAGCTGCAAAGCCGTCAGCGTTTTTCCACCCTGTGTTGGCCTGGCGAGCTGTCCAGGGTGTACTCTGCCCTCGCACGGAGTCGGCTGGGATGGGTGCCAGCCTCTTCACGACCCTAATTAGGATTAAGCTGTTACAGAAAATGAACCGAACTGAACCCAGGACACACTCACTGTGAGGCGGATGAGCTAACCAGGGCATGACATCATCATTGTGCCGCTCCTGACATCAGCATATTGTAGTACGATACGATACGATATGGCTGGTTACCTCCCCTGGGTCATCCCAAACCCCAGGAAAACGCAACACGGTGTTTATTTAAGCAGAAAGGGTGGTGCATGGCTGCATTGTTGTGCTACTCGACTTGTCTGACTGTAGCGGCTGCAAACTTCGCTCCTGCCGTTCTTTTTGTTTGGACGCTGTTTCCCTTCACCTGAATACGGAACGTACCTGCTTCCTGTTTACGCCAAGTACTTAAAGCGCGCACATTCCCTCAGTCTTTCCCAAAGCCCTTTTCATTCTGATTTGAAATTCTGAGCAATTTCTCTTTAATCTGTTTCTTTTTTCCCTTTTTCACTTTGTCCGCGCCGCCGTTTGAGATTCCGCTATTTGAAACATTCCTCAAGATTTCACCCGCACTTACTCTTGCCTGCCTCTAACTTTAGAAATCATTGCTTTGCTGATTTTTCTTCTCTTTGAACCTTTTAATTTAATTAATCCTGCGCTCATACTACTGAGCCGCACGTTGTACTCCATCACTTCAGATTTTTCGGTATCTTTTTCACCAGCATTTGTTTAGTTAATTGTTTACCAGCCATAATGCAGCTGATGTTTTTTTTACTTCTCTGTTTGTGCTTTTGTTTGTTTATTTGTTTATTTTTCAGTGTGTGCGTACCTATATCTCAAGAACTGCTCGACAACGCCATAACATTTTCAGAGTAGCAGCTTGGGACTAAAGTCTATAACGAGTTATTAAAAGGTCACTGTAGGTCAAGTTCAAGGTGAGCAAAATGGCCACCGATTGTTTTTAATGGCGATCGCGCCCTCAAGGACCTCAAGTCGTTTGCCTGTGAGTAGCCTTCTGATCACAGCCATGCACAGATCTTCATCAAACTTGGTGGGGTCACGACCCTACTTGAGTCTGACTGTTGATTTAATTTTTGAATGCCAGAGTCAAAGGTGAAGGTCAGTACAAGGACACAGAAGTATTTTGAGTGTGATTTAAAAGCGACAGCTGATACACTTCCGTCTCTATGGGACACGATTACGAAACCATATAAGGACTTTCCGATGAGACATTGACCTTTGACCTTGACCTTTGACCTTGAGCGATTGTTTCAGGTGAAACAATATCCATCTTTTTATTTTTATTGTATTTTACACTTTCAGTGCGGCTGTAATTTGCTGTTATTAAAATGTATCTGTGTCAGGCAAGATTTCATTTCTTATCAAGTGTGATTGAAATAAACATTAATTAATTATTAAAATTAAAGTAAATAGATTTACTCATGAATATATTATGATAGTGCGGCCGGTGGCGTAGTGCAGTGTTTCCCAACCCGTGTTCCGCGTCACATTAGTGTGCCATGAGAAATCATCAGGTGTGCCGCGAAAGATTAATCGATTTCACTTAGTGTGTAGTAACAGTGCAGTACTGCTAGAGGGCAGTATCATTTTTGTTCCATGGTGTGCCTGGTGATTTTTCTAATGTAAAAGGTGTGCCTTGGCTCAAAAAGGTTGGGAAACACTGGCGTAGTGGTTAGGGTGCTGCGCTCATGATCAGGAGGTTGTGTGTTCAAATCTCAGTGAGACCCCC
>CM045735.1:59002248-59004748 GCA_024760905.1 Plotosus lineatus | reverse complement strand
ATTCTTTGTTTGAGTGCAGTGTGGGGCTTTATTTATGAAAATAGCCTCATATTATCATATAATACGGTTTACATTCATTTTCAAAAGACAAAGTGTCTCCAGTCTGAGTCCCAGTGAACGAGCTGTTGCTATAGAAACTGTAACACAGCAGAACAAGTTTTAAAAACGCAGAAATTATTTCCAGTCACAGTCCTGTTCTGACTGATGAATTCTCTGACCAATCAGAATTCAGAGTTCAGCAGCACCGAGGTCTACATGTCTTTAAAAATGTCACATTGAACTTCTATAATTAACAGCCAATTTACTTTGGCTCTCAAATTTAACGAGGTCTTTATGAGCGCTGTCCATTTCCTGTATTATTATCGATTAGTAAGGCAATGGACAGCTCCTGGCAGCGTAAAATCACTCAGACAATGAAGAGGAACTTCCTCACTCCGTCTTCTCAAATTCAGGAATCAGAACCAGCGTAAGGAGCAAATGGAGGAAGCGCGTGAAGCTACGCCGCCGTGCCACCCACGTTTAAAATGATATAAATATGGTATGGTCGGGCATGGTATATGGTGAGAGTCCTGGAGTGTCTCGTATGTTGGCGTTACGGGGTTTGAAGGAGGTAATCATTCACATGCTGAGTTCAATCCAGACATTAGAGAAAACGCCTGCAGCGGATTTCGCTGAAACACGCGGAGATTTCCGTCTCTCTCATTACAGGCGCTGCTGCTCGGAGATAAGAGATTATGATAAAAAATAAAAAATCGATAAATAAAAAGCACCACTCTATATGCAGATGTACTCTCACTGGGCGAAAACTGAAACATTAGATGGAAAACGTCCCTGTGTAGCCGAAGGCGGCGCGTTTAATGAGCACGGGCGGTTAGCAAAGTCTGCGTTTCTGCACAGCGTTTAATTTGAACTAATAAACATCGAATAGCAGCATCTAAGGTCAGGTTGTTGATTTTGTTATTTTATGTGAATATATTTTAAAAATACATCCAAAGGGAAATCTAGACACTCAGTATTAAAAGCTAATTAGCATCACTGATTACGATCGTCATCGTTTGAAAAAACAAAACAAAAACAGAAATAATAAAGTACATTTCTTTAACCCTAATGAGATGCTGGATATTTATATAGTTTTGTACAAGAAACGTTGATTAAAGGTACTAAGATGATGTACAGGTAAGTGTATGACTTTTCTAATAATAATTATAGTAAACTAGCGAGGAACTCGGAGCGTGTAAGGCACATTGCGTTCTACAGTAGGTGGATGTGATCAGATTACCAAGAAAAATGTCTCGTTTTAAACAATTTACAAGATGGTTGGGGTTTGACCTTTCAGGGTACTCAAGGTCAAATGTTACTGTCTCATTCGAAAGTCTATATCTGGTTTCCTATCAGTGTTCCGTGGTAGAGGCGTGTCTATTAGCTCTCGTTCGAAAGTTAAAAGCGCCCTTGCTTTTCATCTTCTTGCTCTGACTTTGCCTCTTGACCTTGACCTTCTAAAATCCGATCCATATCTATAGCCCAGGTCGAGTTTTATACCCAACCGACAGACATAAAGGCCCGTGAGAAGGTGCGAACTAACCCTTACCTGTCATTATAGTCCGATCTCTTCTGCATGCTAGCATTGAAACGCTATCTATTTCAGTTTTATGCTAGTTTTGTAGCTAGTCTTTTCCAGTCTTCACTCTTCTGTACGTTAGCCTTGAAGTTTTGGTATCTCTCAGATTTAGGCTAGTATTGCCGCTAGCCTTGTCCTTTCTTAGATAAGTCGGATGTTAGTTTTAAAGCTCTGTATTCCACGTTTATGCTAGTTTTGTAGCTAGCATTGTCCTTTCTTAGCTGTACTGTCTGTCTGTCTTCCTTTCGGCCTTTTCCTTTTTACTCGGGAGTCGCCACAGTGAATCATCTGATTCGCACGTTTGATTTGGCAGAGGTTTTTACGTCGGATGCCCTTCCTGTCACAACCCTTTTTTTAGCAAGGGATAGAAACACGCGGACGACTTTGCAGCTCCTCTTTACGAAAGTCAGCAATGGTTCTTTTACATGAACCTCTCACCATAGACAGTGACAGACATGGCCCGCCTTTGATAACACAGTCAGCCGCACTGGATTGCCCTAAAATCTTGTGTCTAACCTTATACTAGTTTTATCGCTAACTTCAACTATTTTAACTGTACCGTATTATCCTGAAAACGTAGCATATGCCAGCGTTAGCCGAGTTTCGTAGCAAGCGTTGTCCATTCTGTATTCTGTACCTTGAAACGCTGAGTGATTCAGACTTATGTTAGTTTTGCAGCTAGTTTTGTTCGTTCTTACCGCTACTGTTTAGCCATAAAACTTTGTGTATCTGAGCTTTGGGCTTGTTTTGAAGCTCACGTTGTACATTCTGAGTTCATGTATATGTTCGCCTTGAAATACTGTGTAGTCCATATTTATGCCAATATTGCAGCTCGCTTTGTTCACCCTGAGCTCGACAAGGCGCTGGCCTTGAAACTTTGTG
>CM045735.1:58977248-58997248 GCA_024760905.1 Plotosus lineatus | reverse complement strand
GTGTTCTGGCTGTGGAGGAACTGGTCAGGTTCGACAGCGTGAGATCGGTATTGAGGATGAACAATGCGGTGGTGATTTTACTGGATTGTGTGGACAAAGTGAACCAGGTTGTAGAGAGCGAGTTTGTGGATCAGGGAACTTTCAACCCTGTTCTCTCCGTGGTCAGCCCTGCCAGGAGAGTCACCATCTCCAACATCCCTCCATTCATACTGAACAAGGTTTCGGAGAGGGAGCTGTCCTGGTATGGTCAGCTCTTATCTCCAAATACAATGATCTCATTTATTGCAGGTCCCCTCACCTGAAACACATCATCTCCTTCAGGCCTCAGGTGATGATGATCCTAAAAAGTCCCGAAAAGCTAAAATTAGCACTGAAACTCAAACTTGACAACTTTGATTAAATGGTTCGTGTAACATTGGGGAGTATGAAATGCTTTAGGTGTGGAATGGAGGGACATCTTATCTGTTCATGCCTGGAGGGAGATGAAACAAAGCAACGGCTGCCGTCTCTGATCCTCCAGCAGAGCGGGGAGCGGAGCAAGTAGCCGCGTCACCAGGAGAACCGGCGGCCGCACCGCCGAAAGAGCCGGCAGCCATGCCGCCGGAGAAGATGTTGGCTGCACCAAAGGGGAAGTCGGCGAGCTTTCACAGCCTGGATACACAGACAGACGGTGTGGAGGGAGTTACAGACACCAAGATGATCACATGGGTACAAAGCACAGACACACGTGTAGAGGGTGAAAGGTGTGTAGAAAATTGTGAGTTGATGGAGAAAGGGGCACAACAGGAAAGGGTGGAGCAGATAGCAGCCAGGGTGGCAGAATCAGTTTTAGAGGAGCTGATGAGGACGAGGAAATGATCGTTGATGATTGGCTAAAACCGACCAATAAGAGAAAACTCACAGAAACAGAAAGCATCTGCAGCAATAAAGTTAAAAAGGCCTTAATGGAGGAGGGAACCTCTGTGCCGCAGGGGTCTGTCTGGACGTGAGGAGGATAATACAGTGAAAACGGACTTCAAAACTGCACAGGCCAAGGTAAGACTTAACACATTCTTATAACACACCAAAGGTTTTACAGTCAAGGTTGAAAATGAACTGTTCTGACTCTGGTCAAGAGGCAGTGGTGGTCTAGTGGTATAAGGCGCCGGATCGCTGATCCAAAGGTTGGGGGTTCGAGTCCCACTCTCCACAAGGTTGTCACTGCCCCCCCCGTGCAGCTAACTGGGTTATCAAAGGCCGGCCATGTCTCTCACTGTCTATGGCAGGGGTGTCAAACTCGTGCCAGAAAGGGCCATGTGGCTGCAGGTTTTTGTTTCAACCAAGCAGCAGCACACCTGACTTTGCTCGTTTAATCAACTCATCTGAGTCTTCAGGTCGCTGATTGGTCAATCTGTTTGCTCTGTACAGAGACTGACCAATCAACTGCCTGAACACTCAACTCAGTTGATTAAATGAGCAAAGTCAGGTGTGCTGCTGCTTGGTTGAAACAAAAACCTGCAGCCACATGGCCCTTTCTGGCACGAGTTTGACACCCCTGGTCTATGGTGTGAGGCATGTAAAAGAACCATTGCTGACTTTCGACAAGAGTAGGCTGCAAAGCTGTCAGCGTGTTTCTGCCCTGCGATGGCCTGGCGAGCTGTCCAGGGTATACTCTGCCCTCGCCCTGAGTTGGCTGGGATGGGCACCAGCCTCCCCGTGACCCTAATTAGGATAAAGCGGTTACAGAAAATGAACTGATGAACTGACTCTGTTCATTTTTACATGAGAAAGCCAGGTGAGCCCGGGACAGCCAGGTGAGCCCGGGACAGCCAGGTGAGCCAGGGACAGCCAGGTGAGCCCGGGACAGCCAGGTTTCATAGACCAAGAGGTCTTTAGACTGAAAAAATAGTCTTGAAGATTAAAAATCAACTCTGAAGATGAAATGTTTTTTTTTCTACATTTCGATGTGCTTTTACTTCTCTCAAGGTACTGTTCTCCTTCGTTTTTATTTTCAACATGTGCACTTTTAAAATTGCCAAACTAAACATAAAAAGAGTGAGACAAAACACAAAAAGAGCCTCTGTTTTAATTTGATTAGTTTCAGAAAACTGAATGTTGTTTTTCTCCAGGAAACCCACAGCACGGTGGATAATGAAGGCGACTGTAGAAGGGAATGGAACCGGCAGGTTTATTTTAGTCACAAAAGTAGAAATAGTGGGTGAGGTAAGGTAAAGTCTGTTGGGCTTTTACACCCGAGCCTAGTAGCTCATCAGGCCGGTGTTTATTCCAGGTTTCCATAGCGTGAAGCGACCAGGAGTTCAACTCCTCCTGGATGTGACGCTAGTACATCACAGGTTACCTTCCCAGTATATTTTACTGGTACCCATTTATATTGCTGGGTGAACAGAGGCACACTTGTGGTTAAGACCTCGTCCATGGGTCTTAGCACAGTGGGGGGGGTCTAACTGGGATTCGAACACACAACCACCCAATCATGAGCCCAGTACCCTAACGACTATTCCACCGGCCATAGTGGGGAGAAGGTGGAGTTTTATTTTCCTCGAAATTTTAACCCGGTTTCTGTTACTGCTGAAGATGTGAGAGCGGGTCATATTTTAAAAATTGCAGCAGAGCTGGAAAGGGTTAAAATGTTGTTTTTTAAATATTTTCTCTCCAACTGCAGAGAAACTTCTCTTTTTACATGCCCTGGACGATGTGATCCAGAGATGCAGTCGGGACGAGTATCTGATCATTGGAGGAGATTTGAATTGTACAGAGAATCATTTGTTTAGACTGAAAACACCCTGAACCCCACACTGCCTCACAAAAGACATTAAAGAAACTTGTAGAGACACACACAAGTTTTTATATGTGTGGAGACTACACCTGACTCCACTCGAACAATGGACTCCTCTCCATGACCAGGCTTGATAGGTTTTATTGTTTTAAGCATCATTTTAATGTTTTTAAAAATTGTTCCATTGGGCCGGTGGGCTTTTCAGACCATTCATTGGTCGAGTGCTGTATTTTAATCAACAAAATGAAGTGTGGAAGAGCAAACTGGCATTTTAACAACAGCACTTTTATCTGACTAAAGTTTTAGAAAAGCTTTTACTGGTTTTTTGGAACAATTTTATACAAACAAAGTCCGGTTTTAGTTCTTTGCATCAGTGGTGGGACATCAGGAAAAGTTAAATAAGATCTTTGTGCCTGCAGTACACTCACACTGTCTCCAGAGACTTGGACAGATCCATTAAGGATTTGGAGACAGAGATGATGGAGCTGTAAACTTTGGCAGACTCCACAGGAGAAGGAAAACATTTGGAAGTCTTCAAAGCCACAAAACATGTCAGCTGACTCGCTAGGTGTGGCACCAAGGGCACTATGGTCCAAAATGTTACTCTGATGGATGCGCCCTTTCATTTTTTCTTCGGGCTGGAAAGAAAAAAGTGGGCAGAGGAGGCTGATACACTGCCTGTGCCCCGTTGATGGACAGCTGCTTCAAGACTTCAGGACAGAAATTCGCCGGTAACGCAGCGGGTTTCTATGATGAATTGTATCAATGTGAATATTCTGAGAATTCAAAAACATTGCATATGTTCCTCACTGGTCTGCCAAAGGTGTCAGCAGATACCAACAGGCATCTAGACTTGGACATCTTCGCGAGAACTATTGGTGGTGCTGCAGAGCTTGAAACTGGCAAAAGCTCCAGGTATAGATTGCCTGCCAGCCGAATTCTATAAAACTTTCTGGGCGGTGATTGGTAAGGACCTGCTGGAGGTTCTCAGGGACAGTCTGGTGAAAGACTGGTTGCCCCAGAGTTTCAGAAGAGTGGTTCTCACCATCCTGCAAAAAAGAGCGAATTTGCAGAATCTAAAGAACTGGCGACCAGAGGCCCTCCTCTGTACTGACAACAAGATCCTTTTCAAGGTCCTGGCAACCAGGTTGAGGAATGTGATGGAGTAGATCATTCATATAGACCAGACTCACTGTGTACCAGGCAGACTGATAACAGAAAATGTATTTTTTAATTCGGGACGTGTTGGACTTCTCCAGTTCACTGGGGGTGAAACTCTGTCATATTTCTATGGATCAAGAAAAGGCATTTGACCGGGTTGAGCACACATAACTCTGGCAGACACTGGAGATTAGGTCCTTGAATTGAGAGTGTATTAAAGATCAGCGGTGGTTTGAGTGCTCCTTTTAAAGTGCAGATGGGTATCAGGCAACGTTGCCTCTTACCGGGCGTGCTGCACTCCATTGCAATAGAGCCGCTTTTACACTGACTCAGAACAGGTTTCTCTGGTTTTAATGTTCCGAATTGTGACTTGGTTTTTAAACTGTCTGCATATGCAGAAGATCTTATTATTGCTGTAAAAACCAGAGTGATATTAATTTTTTTAACCGACACTGTAAAAGATTTTCATGAAATCTCGTCAGCCGAGGTAAACTGGGGAAAAAAATGAAGCTCTGTGGGTAGGAGACGAGCCGCAGGGTGTCGTCCTGCCTGGCAGTCTCACCTTGAAAAGAGGTGGGATCAAGTACCTTGGAGACCAAAACTTTGTAAATAAGAATTGGGAAAAGATTTTTAGAGAAGATGGAAGTGAGGCTCAAAGAAATGGAAATGAATTTTATTAAAGATGTCCTTCAAAGGTCATGTTTTAATCATCAATAATTTGGTTACTTCCATGTTGTGGCAGAGATTATCAACTGCGTGTGGGACCGGCTGCATTGGATCCCACAGAGTGTAATTTGCCTTCTCAAAGAAGAAGGGGGACATGGTGTTGTACATCTGGCCAGCAGGGGAGCAACATTTATGCCTCGGTTCATCCAGAGACTGTTGCCTGGTTGGAGGGTTGGAGACTTACAGTGGAGGGTTTTGCATGCAGGTGTTGCTGTAAATGGTTTTGTGTCTATTTTAAATCCAGGTGTTGATGAAAGGCGTCGGTTCTGTTCCCTCAGGGAGACGGTGTTCCACTGTTTCCTGGACTGCAGTCCCTGTTTGTGGTTAAACAGTTTGTTCTGTATGTATGGTGTGGTTTTTACTAATCACATGTTCATTATGGTTTTTAGGTACCAACAAAAACAGAAGGCAAAGTGTCAGCTGTCCAACTTTGTGCTGGGCCAATCAAAAATGGCCATTTACCTGAGCAGGAAAAGAAAAGTGGAGAGTTCATGTGACTGTAATGTGAAAACTATTTTAATCAGAATGATAAAGAGCAGAGTGGTGGTTTATTTTAATTATTGGAGTTTAATGAAAGACCTCTCTGTCTCTCTCTCTCTCTCTCTCTCTCTCTCTCGTTCTGCTTCATGCCTGTAAAGGATGACATATTGTGTCTATGAGCTTTCCACACATTCATTCTTTACTGCTTTTTCGACACGGTGAGAGTTTGATTTTGGTGTTCAAACACAGTCTGAGAAATGAGCGTCGAGACAGAACACAAACCACAGTGCAGGATTTGGCACATGTTAAGTTCTGGCTGAGAAAGAAATAACCTCCTGCCTCATTTCTCACTTTTTAATTTTGTTCTTTGTAGTTTTCCTCATGAGCGTCGGTGTACTTGGCTCAACAAAACTCCCAGATCCGTGGCCATTTTCTCGTTGTGTTTATATGCCAGTAAAAGAAATGTGAAAAGCCAGAGAAAAACTGATTTCCAGTCAGTCCGAAGACACCCAGATGCACAAAAACAAATAAGTCGAGGATCGCGTCTAGCGCTGATTTCTACTGAATTTGTAAGTATTGTCTTTACATCACACTTTAGTTGCCACATGCTGAAGCTGGGGCTTTCAAACTTGTTATGTTTGTTCTGTATTGGCAGCTTATGAAATGGTCCTTTTGGAGCATCTGGACTCTTGAGGCCTGTTCTGATTTTCTCTGCTGTACTCCGCTATGCTATACAAATACACAGCGAAATACCAATCATCATCAAACTCCTTTGTCACTAAATTTAATGATTGTGGTTCTGTGCTTTAATCCGAGCAAAATAATAAATAAAAAAGTGGTCAGGGAAGAAAAATTCCCTTGATATGAGGCATAACCTTCCAATCTGATATCCATAACAGTGATTTTGTTCACTATTATGAATGTACCTGTTAATTATGCACTGCTGGGCTAAAAGGCAAATCTAATAGGCTTCTTCTTCTTTCTTCTCTTCCTTTCGGCTGTTCCCTTCAGGGGTCGCCACAGTGAATCATCTGCCTCCATCTCATCCTATCCTCTGCATCTTCTTCTCTTACACCAACTACCTTCATGTCCTCCTTCACCACATCCATAAATCTTCTCTTTGGTCTTGCTCTAGGCCTTCTGCCTGGTAGTTCCAACCTCAGCATCAAATTACCAATATATTCACTATCCTTCCTCTGTACATGTCCAAACCATCTCAATCTAGCCTCTCTGACTTTGTCTCCAAAACCTCTTACATGTGCTGTCTCCTATCCATCCTCGTTACTCCCAAAGAGAACCTCAACATTTTCATCTCCGCTACCTCCAGCTCTGCCTCCTGTCTTTTCCTCAGCGCCACTGTTTATTTGTTATTCGTAATTAATTCGTTCCAGAAGTGGTTTCGTAACCTGGATTTTTCGTAAGTTGAACCGTATTTTACATGTAAAACGCGTGATTCATTCCAAGGCTCCCAATAATACCCCTAAACCCTTTAAAAATGATAAAAGTATACCTTTTTAGGCCTCCTTCTGCTTCAATATCGTGTCAATGACCGACAGGTTTGGCCATGTTCCTTTGCGTTATCACTGAACCACATGCCACGATCCCACTTCTACTTTTCTCTCGCACCGGGAATTACATGCACGTGTGTGAGTTTGTGTGTGTTTGTGTGCATGTGTGTTGACCATGTCTTCTTAGCAGAGTTATAATCTTACAAATGTTTATGCAAGGTTAAAAGCCTGAGCCAAAAAATAAAGTTGCAATAAGCACACTCGAAATACTCACAAAACAACAGTAACTCTGTGCTTTACACAAAAAGGATCATGGGTATTATGGAGCTGCAGCTCCATAATAGTCAATGGGAGGGAGCTGCATCATCCCTCCTAGCCAATGGGAGGTCAGCGGGGCGGGATGTTGGGAGTTAGCCAATGGGAGGCCAGCAGGGTGGGATGTAGGGAGATGGCCAATCGGAGAGCAACTTGCACATTGTTTGAATTTTTGAGATGGCGCTTTCGTAATTTGAATTTGTTTCGTATCCAGAGACAGAAATTTTAGGAAAATGCGTTTCGTAACCTGGATTTTTCATTTGTTGGGACTTCCATAAGGTGACGTACCACCATACTTAAAATCCTCCACCTTTTTTATCTCTGCTCTCTGTAACCTCACCGTTCCTCTTGGGTCCTTCTCGTTCACACGCATGTATTCTATCTTACTAAGACTAACCTTCAGTCCTCTCCTTTCCAGGGCATACCTCCACCTCTCTAGATTTTCCTCCACTTGTTCTCTGCTCTCACTACAAATCACAATGTCATCTGTAAACATCATAGTCCACAGAGATTCTTGTCTAACCCCGTCTGTCAGCCTGTCCATCACCATAGCAAACAAGAAGGGGCTCATAGCTGACCCTTGATGCAGTCCCACCTCCACAATGAACTCTTCTGTCATGCCAACGGTACACCTCACCACTGTCTTGCATCTCTCATACATGTCCTGCACCCCTCTAACATACTTCTCTGCCACTCCAGACTTCCTCATACAATACCACAGTTCTTCTTTTGGCACCCTGTCACATGCTTTCCTCAGATCCACAAAGGCACAATGCAGCTCCCTCTGACCTTCTCTGCATTTCTCTATTAACATCCTCAAAGCAAACACTGAATCTGTGGTGCTCTTTCTTGACATGAAACCAAACTGTTGTTCACAAATGCTGACCTCTGCCCTTAGTCTAGCTTCCACTCCTCTTTCCCGTAACGTCATCTCATTGCTCATCAACTTTATCCCTCTGTAGTTGCCACAACTCTGCATGTCTCCCTTGGTCTTAAAAATGGGCACCAGCACACTTCTCCTGCATTCCTCTGGCATCCTCTCACTTTCTAAGACCTTATTGAATGTTCTTGTTAAAAAGTCTACTGCTACCGCTCCTAGACAATCCCATACCTTCACAGGTATGTCATCAGGGCAAACTGCTTTTCCACTCTTCATCCTCTTCAATGCCCTCTTCACTTAACCCTTACTAAGCTTTGCTACTTCCAGGTCCTCAACAGTCACCTCTTCTTTTCTTTTTTTTTTTTTTTGTCTCTCATTTCCTCATTCATCAGCTCTTCAAAGTACTCTTTCAATCTTCCCAGCACACTTCTGTCATCAGTCAATACATTTTCCTCTCTGTCCTTAATCACCCTAATTTGTGTCACATCCTTCCCATCTGTATTTCTCTGCTGTGCCTGTATAAATCATTTTGTCCCTCTTTACCCTCCAACCTAGCATACAAGTCGTCATACGCCCTCTGTTTGGCTTTTGACACTGTTACCTTCAACTTGGCTGCGTCTCCCTGTACTGCTGTTTACTGTCTTCAGTCCTCTCAATGTCCCACTTCTGCTTAGCTAACCTCTTCCTTTTGTACACACTCCTGCACTGCCTCATTCCACCACCAAGTCTCATTGTCTACTTTCCTTCCAGCGGCCACACCAAGAACTCTCCTACCTGTCTCCCTAATCACATTAGCTGTAGTTGTCCAACCATCTGGAAGCACTTCCTGACCACCCAAAGCCTGTTTCAGCTCCTCCTTGAAGACGACACAACACTCTTCTTCTCTTCTAGCTCAAGTCCTGCCTGTGGGGTATGGTGGAGTGGAAATTGTGAAAAATTTAAATTTGTATTATTTTTACTTGGAAAAACAATAGAAAGATGTGGAGAGGTGTCACCTAAAAGATTTAAAAAGTTCATCTTGATAAGTTGATATCTTAGGCTTCCCCAAGAGCGATGAAAATGCCCATATTTGGGTATTTTACCGAAAATGTTTAATTCTGATATAGTGATCCAATTTGCTTCTATATTATCAAAAACATATATTTTAAGCAGTTTGGCACAGTGTTAAAATATGTTGTCTCAAAAAAAAAAACACATTCAGATGAGTCGATATGACTGTTACTTATTGAAAGTCTGTTTTGTCTCAAAAACTGGCATTTTTGCCCTCGACTCCAGTCTTGTACGGATGAAGCCGTCTCATTGATTGTTGCCACATATCGACTTTGATGCCTCAGTCAGCACCTTGATGCCCCTCTCCACAGCCTGTGTGTGGCATGGGTATCTGTTGAATGTGCCATATGCTATGCCATATGCTGTTGCCACCTAGCGATAGTTTCCTCTACTAAACTACTGAGTCCTGACCTTTCCAGTCATACCAAATCTCTGAACTGTGAATGTTCTAATTATTTCAAGGTATTCCCTTTGTCAGCAATTAAAATCGACTCTTAAAAATCGATTTTTAATATTTTGCATATGTTTATAACTGGAATCGTTCCATCTTTTCTACCCTATTCTGAATTGATTGTGAAAAACTATACGTTTCACTCCACCCTACTGTGGTGCATAAAGGGGCAGTGGTGGTCTAGTGGTATAGGGCGCTGGATCGCTGATCCAAAGGTTGGGGGTTCGAGTCCCACTCTCCACAAGGTTGTCACTGTCCCCCCGAGTGCAGCTAACTGGGTTATCAAAGGCAGGCCATGTCTCTCACTGTCTATGGTGAGAGGCATGTAAAAGAACCATTGCTGACATTCGTAAAGTGTAGGCTGCAAAGTCGTCAGCGTGTTTCTGTCCCTTGCTAAAAAGGGTTGTGACAGGAAGGACATCTGACGTAAAAACCTCTGCCAAATCAAACATGCGAATCAGACGATTCGCTGTGGCGACTCCCGAGTAAAAGGGAAAAAGCCAAAAGGAAGACCGACTACTGTGGGGCATAAGCACTAACAACATTGAACATCACGCCTTCAATTTCTAACTTGAGACTCATCACTCTGTCTGACACTCTTTTCACTTCTAGAACATTCCTGACAAACCCCTTCTTCAAGTTGACTCCTCCTCCATTTCTCTTCCCATCCACACCATGATAAAGCAGCTTCAACCCTCCTCCTAAACTTCTAGCCTTGCTACCATTCCACCTGGTCTCCCGAACACACAGTATGTCCACCTTCCTCCTCTGCATCATGTCAGCCAGCTCTTTACCTTTTCCTTTTATGGTTCCAACATTCAAAGTCCCCACTCTCAGTCCTAGACTCATGCCTTTCCTCTTCTCTCTTTCTCTCTCTGCCTATGGACACTCCTCCAGCCTCTCCTTCTTTGACCAACAGTAGTCCAGTTTCCACCAGCACCCTGTTGGTTAACAGCACTGATGGCGGTCGTTGTGAACCCGGGCCTCGACCGAGATGGTTGGAAGTAATACTGATGATTCGCATGTTTGATTTGGCATAGGTTTTATGTCAGATGCCCTTCCTGACACAACCCTCTGCATTTATCTAGGCTTGGGATCAGTGTGAAAAAGAACAATGACTTGTGGTGCCCCCCCCCATCATCTTCCTCCATGGCTGCATTGCAAATCTGATAGGCTATCAGCAGTAAATACCTTGTGGAGGACGATCCAACCATCTTCCTTCTGCAATATATGTTTGTACATAAAGCTGACGACACATTACCACCATATTAGCTGATCTTCAAGGAAGGATATAGAGTGATATCAGGGACATTGTGCCATTTTCTTCATTCATTCATTCATTTTTCAAGCCAGTTAATCTTAATTAGGATCGTGGGGAGGCTGTTGCCCATCACAATGAACTCTAGGTGAGGGTGGAGTACACTCTGGCCAGACAATTGCAGGGCCAACACACATACAGCCATTCACACTCAGTTTAACATCTGGGGATGATTTGGAATAGCCAATCAGTCTACTGTGCATGTTTTGTACCTGAAAGAAACCTGTGCAAGCATGGGCAGAACATGTAAGCTCAACATAGAACCCTGGACCATTTTGCTGTGAGGTAGAGGTACAAACCACTGCGACATTGTGCTGCCCAGCCGTTTTCTGCTGTTTTTAGAATTATTATTATTATTAGTAGTAGTAGTATTCATTCATTCATTCATATATTCTCTGTGAACACTTAATCCTAATTATGGTCGCGGGGAAGTTGGCACCCATCCCAGCCGGCTCTGTACAGAGTACAACCTAGACAGCTCGCCAGGCCATCGCAGCGCAGAAAGACACTGATAGCTATGCAGGTCCTCTTGTCAAAGGTCAGCAATGGTTCCTTTACCTGAACCTCCCACCATAGACAGTGAGAGACATGGGCGGCCATTGATAACCCAGTAAACTGCACTTGGGCGGACAATGGACAATGGCAATCCTTTGATAGTGGGGCTTGAACCCCCAACCTTAAGATCAGTGATCCAGCAACTTACCACCAGGTCACCACTGCCCGATATTATTATTATTATTATTATTGGAAAAATAAGCAAAATTAGCAAACTTTGAAACACCTTTAATCCTATCAGTAAAGCTTAATAAAGCTAAATGCAATCTGCTGAAGTTTTAAAAAGAACCTTTCTAGTCTAGTTCTGAAAGCTGCAGCACATTTTTTTCCCAGCTGTCCATGAAAGAAACCCATCCACATATATAAACAAGCTTGGGATCATTAGTGTTTAAAAAGAAAACATTGGTCATTAACACTGATAAACATGGGTGTGTTATGGAGCAAATTGTACCCATCCTAATAAGGTAAAAAGGTACGATTTTTTTTTTTTTTTTTTTTTTTAAGGCAAAGAAAATGTTTGTTTTATTTTTGTTTCCACGGCACTTACTAGCAAACAGAACTCAAGTCCACTGCTTGGTCTCTGTTCTTGCTGTGAAGCAGCGATCTAATTGGCAGACGGAGATGTGGCCCGTGTCCTGCCTAATCACTGGGGTCAGTCTCTCAGCTATGAGACCTTTGCACAAGCACATGGTGGAACCACAGCTGCAGCAGTGCTACCATTTAATCGTCTTTCATTACAGACCCGCTACATTGTTTGTGTGCTCTGCTGGATTATGTTAGGTCGCAATCTAACAGGACTTTGGAGAGTTTGAAAAGCCAGTGGATGGCTGGTGGGACTGCAGTGCAGAGAGGATGATGAGGCTGAAATAAAGATGTCACGTTTAAAAAAAAAAAAAATCACTGTATTTACCAAATGTCTGCACTAGGTAAGTTGGAAATGTGCAACCAAGTGTGTGTACAAACATACAGGAAACCAAATGCCTACGGAGGTGCATAAATGTTTATATTTCTGACTAATTATGACTTAAAACACACAATCCCTGAAACTCAATAAAAGAAAACACAATTAAATATCAAGCAAATAATTTGTTTAATGTATCAAACTACTTAATCCTACGAGGGCCTCAAGGATACTGGAGTCTATCTCAACTGACAGTTGATAAAAGCAGGGACAGCTCACCAACCAATAGCAATGTCAACATGTACTCACACAAAAGCATTTATACTCAATGCTAATTGGGTAATTTGGAATAGCCAATAAAAGTAGTACGGTGGAACCTTAACTTACGAAAGCCCAAACAAACAAAAAAAAAATCCAGGTTATGAAAAACATTTTCCTAAAATTTTTGTCTCTGGATACGAAACAAGTTCACATTACCAAAGCACCATCTCAAAAATTCAAACAATGCACAACTTGCTCTCCCAATGACTATATCCCCCAACATCCTGCCCTGCTGGCCTCCCATTGGCTATCTCCCAACATTCCGCCCCGCTGGCCTCCCATTGGCTAGAGGGGCTGATGCAGCTCCCTCCCTATCCTCCAACATCCCACCCTGCTGGCCTCCCATTGGCTAGAGGGGATGACGCGGCTCCCTCCCATTGGCTATTATGGAGCACCCATAATGCTTTTCGTGTAAAGAACAGAGTTACTGTTGTTTCATGAGTTTTTCGAGTGTGCTCAATGCAACTTTATTTTTTGGTTCAGGCTTTTAACCTTGCATAAACATTTGTAAGATTATAACTCTGCTAAGAAGACATGGTCAACACACACACACACACACACACACGTGTGTGATTCCCAGTGCGAGTGAAAAGAAGAAGCGGGCTCGCGGCATGCGATTGAGTGATATCGCAAAGGAATGTGGCCAAATCGGTCTACCATCGGTACAATATTGAAGCAGAAGGAGGCCTTAAAAGGTATACTTTTATAATTTTTAAAGGGTTTAGGGGGTCATATTAGGGGCCTTGGAACAAATCCCACGTTTTACATGTTACATGCGGTTCAACTTGTGAAAAATCCAGGTTACGAAACCACTTCCAGAATGGCTTAATTTCGTAAATTGAGGTACCACTGTATTATGGTCTCAGCCTGTTTTGCTGCCTCGGGACCAAGATGACTTGCCATCATTGATGAAACAGGGAATTCTAAAATTATATAATTGAATTCTAAAGAAAAAAAAGGGGGTTTGTCCTTGAATTTCAAGAAAATGTCATTTAAGCAAAGAATCAATAAAAAGAAAAAGAATGTTTTGGAAAGGCCTTTCGTTTTCAAATAGCTTTTTGGTGTGTGTGGGGGAGGGGGATGGATTAAAATCCCTCTGTTGTTGATGCTACCATTTACATTGATGGCCTTTGGCAGATGACCTTATCTAGAGCGACCAACATAAGTGCTTTAACATGACTATTAGTTGACTCAATCCTGATCCAGGTTCTCTAGGACACACGTTAAATATACACTGATCGCCAAAACTCAGCATTTTTTATTTATTTTTTTTTCAAGATAAATACAGTATTGCTAATCCAAGAACTTCCACAAGCTTATCACAAAGTTTGGATCTTTAAAAAAATTTACCATGTACAACAATATTTTTGTTTTCTTATTTGTTAATTTGGATTCTTTTTATCTACTCTTAGGACTTCATGAAGGTCGTATTTGTGCAGAAATATAAAAATAAATATTTTTGTTGGCTCAGGGGGCAGGGCATAAAAGGGCAGGAGTTAAAAACAGTGACAGAAACCTTCCAATCGCTGTCGTATATACTATTCATTAAGCTGTTAGACGGGACGCTGTGCTTCTCTGAACTGTCAGTTTCAGAATCAAAGATGTTATCTGAACCACCAGCTCACCCACACAGGCACCTACATGTCCTGAAGGATCAGTCACAGAACTCTTGTTTCTAAAGCTCCCTCACAACGTCATACAGACAGATATGCAACAAAAAGTAATCGGAAAGTAATGTGTCTTCGGATGGATGTGGGTGTGTCGTATAAAACTCACTTGCTATGCAACAGAAAATGCCACTGTAGACTCTTGTCATGAAGTTTTGATCAGATGACAAGTCGTCAAAAAAAAAAAAAAAAAAAGAAGAAGAAGACAACTCAGTAACATTAATCTAGAGATGTGGGTTTGATGGGCTGCACGGTGGTGCGGTGGTAAGCACATCCACCTCACATCAAGAAGGTCCTGGGTTTAAGTCCCGGGCTCAGCAGAAGGAGCAGTTCTGTGTAAAGTTTGCATGTTCTCCCAATGCCTGTATAGATTTCAACTGGATACTCCTCGCACAGGCAAAAAAACACACAAAATTGCCCCAGGTGTCACTGTGAAGTCCAAATACACACAACTAGGGCGTCCGAATTGCTCCAAAGTGTAAGCGAGAATGGTTTTTGTGCAAGCGTGATGGCCCTGTGATGGACTTGCAAAATATTCAGGGTGAACCCTTCCCCAGTCGGCTGAGATAGGCTCCTGTCTCCTTGCAACTCTAGTAGGATTACATCTTTCAGTGAATGAATGAACAAATGAATAAAATAAAATTTATTACATTTAATGTGGATCTGCAGTACCAAGTACTGTCTTGAATTTCAGGATGATGATTATATTTAGAAACAGAAGAAATAAGAAAAATCATGAAAAGGCAACAGAGCAACATGTGATCAGAGGAAGAGAAGATAGAACCGACAGTAACTGTGGGAGAGACTGAAGGGAGGAAAGCAAGAGGAAGACACAGACGAATGATGATGGGAAGCAACAACCTGAGAACTGGATGATGATGATGATGATGATGATGATGATGATGATGATGATGACGCCCCAAAAATAATACATATAAAAGAATATAGTGTTGTACGTCAAGTTATTATTTTCCAGTTTTATTATTAACACTTAACTGAGAAAAGGTTGGGAATGTAATTGCAGCGTGCGCGTGATGGTGAATTGAAATGTGTGTTGATGTTTTTATTACACTAATAATGACATCAGCCATGTCCTGAACCATTTTAACATGAACTACAGTATAGAAAAGGCCACAGATTAAATAGTTTTTAATTACTGGGGATGTCAGCTGATATCTAATAATAATAATAATAATAATAATAATATGCATTAAATTAATAAGGCAGTGGTGGCTTAGTGATGCTATTCTGAAGGTCAGTGGTTCAATCCCCACTGTAACGACTGTTGGGCCCTTCAGTGAGGCCCTTGACCCTCAAATGCTCAAGTTGTACAAAAAGATAATAATAATTGTAAGTCACTCTGAATAATCTGGAGCATCTGCCAAATGCTGTAAATATAAATTCTAACATCACACCAAAATTTTGTGTGAATACAAATCATTTAGTTTGAATTTGACAAGTTATTTCCAAAGAAACAAATATATATAAATACACGAATTCCACTTCAAATGTATTTAATTCGAGGGCAGTGGTGGTCTAGTGGTATAAGGCGCCGGATCGCTGATCCAAAGGTTGGGGGTTCGAGTCCCACTCTCCACAAGGTTGTCACTGTCCTCCCAGTGCAGCTAACTGGGTTATCAAAGGCGGGCCATGTCTCTCACTGTCTATGGTATGAGGCATGTAAAAGAACCATTGCTGACTTTCGACAAGAGTAGGCTGCAAAGCCGTCAGCGTGTTTCTGCCCTGCGATGGCCTGGCGAGCTGTCCAGGGTGTACTCTGCCCTCGCCCTGAGTTGGCTGGGATGGGCACCAGCCTCCCCGCGACCCTAATTAGGATGAAGCGGTTACAGAAAATGAATGAATGATGTATTTAATTCTGTTGTAAATAAAATTTTCTTTGATTTTGGACAAGATCGCCTACACGTGAGTCAGGTCTCTGAATGAGGCCTTAATATCGACACGGGCGTCGAGAAAGGACGAATCTCGCAATCGCTCCTTCTACATTTGGCTGGTTCGCAAAATTATCTGTCGCCAAATTTTGCGAGGTCGTTTTATGCCTTGTTCCATTTGGTATTTTAAGCATTTTTACCAAAAATGGAGTCAATTCCTGCACATTTAAGGGTGGCACACTTTCACAATTTCAGAATTCCATTTTTGAACGCCAGGAGCTTACTGTCGGGCATCAAAATTACTTTATTTGACACCCAGACAAGTCTGACATTGAAGCAATCAATGAAGAAAGTTACTAACTTTGTCTGGTTCATCTACATAAAGTATTGGCATGAGGTTTCCATGGAAACACATGCTCCCAAGAATGATCTGGACCAGAGTTTGCATCTCTATTCGAATAAAACCTTTGCAGACGCATTGAAGAGTATTGCACGACATTTGTGTGTCTGTCAGAAGATCTTGTCGCCCTGGAACTTTCTGATGCTCTTTTTGATTCTGAAGCAAAGGAGGCAATGCTGAGAAATAGTGAAAGAATCCCTGGAAAGATGCTCAAAAGAGTTGATACCGAGTCTTTCTTCCACAAGAACAGTACAACTACCATCTCCAGCCCCGTCACTTGTCGCTCAATCTAATTCTTTGAAGTTCTTAATCAAGGCCAAATTACAGACAGAAGTAACCCTGATGATGTGAGGTCCATCCTCACCGATGTGAATCTGTGACAAAAGAAGAAGAAGAAGAAGAAGAAGAAGAAGGTCCAGGCTTTGATTCCCAGCTCAGGCCTGTCTGTGTGGAGTTTGCATGTTCTCCCCATGCTTTTGTGTAGGTTTCCTCCCAAAGTCCAAAAACATGCACAGTAGGCTGATTGGCTGAATCACGCCTAGTTGTGAGAGTGGGTGTGAAAGGTTATGTTGGTGTTGATCCTGCTATTGCCTGGTGAGCTGTCCAGGGTTTACTCCACCCTCGCCTAGAGATGGCTGAGATGGGCACCAGCCTCCACATGACCTTAATCAGGATTAAGCGGTTTAGAAAATAAATGAATGAATGAATATATTTAAGGGGAATGGCACAATCTGATTGGTTCATTATCTCGGGAGATTAATTATTATTCCAAGTGGATAATGCTGGTAACATCAAAACAGACACACATTGCCACAGTCGGTCATTTGAAGCAAGCCATGCCATTATTACCACGCTTTATATTGAAAATAAATCATAAAAATGTATCATTTTTATTTATTTATTTATTTTTATTGTTGTTCCTGTTCAGTATTTACTAAAACACCTTTATAAAGAGCAGGTTACTGATATTTAACTGATAGTTAATTCTAAGTAGGCCATACACAGATGTACTGCTTAGCTTGGCAAGCCCGGGAGTCGAACCCGGGGCCATTCTGCATTAAGGCAGACGTGCAAACTACTACATCACTACACTGCCTGAGATGGAGCATCGAGGGAAATATCCACTGGGCCAGAGCTAAAAAATCTTTTATTTATTCATCCTGAGAATAAACCAAGGGAGTATGAATGTACAGTAAGTACCTGGAGGTATGCTATGAGAACTTGGAGGTACACTCTCATGCTTGCTCGGAGAGGGAGGGGTAAAGAAGAGAGGGGCATTCAGCTGGACTTCAGTTGAAGTTCCTGTACACACCTGAAAAAATATCATTACAGAACTTATTCTGCTGGAAATGTCAATCATCCGCAGCACCCTTTCAGCCCATGCAGGAAAATTCAAGCTGAGAAGCTTGCTGTGAATTTTTCGGCAAGAGATTTAACTTCTGCAATTACATCACATAAACCATCAGATCCTGCACGTTTCTGCTTCATAACATCAGACGAACATGACTGTTTCTCACCACACAATCAGCTCCACTGCTTTTCCGAGCCTTGGTTATTTCTGAACTTGAAAACTGCTGCTCTTCCTTCATATGCCAACTCTTGTCTTTCTCAAAGGCTTAAAAATCAGTGCGTGGTGGAATTCTCTGTCTGAAAAAAAAAATTTTTAATTTCCAAACAGCGGCTCTGACAGTCACACAGGAACAGATGCCAGGTTTCTAATAACGCACTCACTGTAATACAATGATGCTTCTGTAGCAGCACTAAAGCACAGGGCATACTTTCTATAAATATAGAGCAATGTGAGATGATTAGACATAATTCTCTTGGATACAGATCAAATACCTGTCTATCTGACTGTGGGAGGAAAAAGATGAGTTGGGTGTCATAACATTTCAACCATGGTAGAAGATGATGTTACATCAGTAAGACAAGGTCTCCTATGTTTTGTGAATGATCGGGATTGATCAGATTGCCTCATTCCTTGCCTCTATTAGAAGTAACTAACTAGTAGAAGAAGAAGAACTCTTTATGTACCGTTACAATGAAATTCCATTCTACGGATGGACGTGATTGTTTGATCACTGGCATCAGAGCACAGGGTCAGCAATACCATGAAACAGTTGCATTTCGGTTGCTCCTGTTCAGGTGCAACTTTGATTCCTGGAGAATCTCGGAAAGAAGGCAGGAACTGAAAAAATTTTCCTGAATAGAACTAGACAATAAAAGGACTGCAAGCATTCAAATAGCAACATGTGCATCCTACTTGCAATAATTCATCCGTCTTCAGACCTGGTCAAGATTGCACTGTATTTGGAAGCTGTCCTGGGAACACTATATGTAAGATGGGGATATACCGTGGATGCAAATCGGATTCATCAACATCAGGAGGCATGAACGTGCATTATACTATAGCATGTTTGTTCATACATTGTGTAAATTCCATTTATTTTCTGAGTCGCTTAATCATCAGAGAGGCTGGCATCCATCTCAGCTAACTCTGAGTGAGGGTATGAAACCCATGCATATGAAGTGAGAGAGTTATTGTTACCGTTTCAAAATTGATAAGGAGAGCTCGCGAGAGATCTGGATGGTAGAAATAAATACATACAGAGAAAAGATAAAATAGTATCATAGAAAACAATGAATGTTGAGTACCGAGCCTTGTGGGACTACATTGAGTAGATGTTGGAGAAGAGATAAGAGATACATGTTGAGATATCTATATATATATATATGTGTGTGTGTGTGTGTGTGTGTGTGTGTGTGTGTGTGTGTGTGTGATTTGGAAATTTAAAGGAGGGGCGGAAGCTCACATTCAAGAAATGAAACCTCAAGGAATCATGCTGCCAAGATCATTAAGATTCCATATAATGGCGCATCAAGGTTTGTTACTATCTGGTAAAGTCCGTTAAAATCTGTTATAGGTCTACCATGCTTTGGACCTTCTATCACATTTGATGGCAAATTACAATACATCTCAACAATCATTGCCAAATTTTTGACAATTAAAAAATTTGCCACGATCAGTGCAATCTTTTCGAATTCCCCAATTTCCTTGATGAGTAGCACGATTTGATCCTGTAACCCCCCAAACTCATCACAAATCTCTCAAATCGTGGCGACCATGGACACCCTGCCCGAGTGTAAACCCAGGATAAGAGAGAACTGCACCATGTTTATATTTGCAGATCACTGTCCACTATTTGGAGATATGAAGTACCGAGATGTAGGTTAGTTTGTTTTGTACTGGTACCGTGTCCACTGAACCAGGCTGGTTAAATTTGTCAATAATAATCACTTGTTTGTTATGGTTCCTGAATCCTGACATACAGGAACCTTTGAATTCAAAGTGAAAAAAATGAAAACGGTGATTAACTGTAGATTTTATCGTGGCCGAAAGTTGGCTTGTAATAGAAATAAACATCTGTTGGGGCAGTGGAGGGTTTAAAACGAAGGCAGTGCTTTAAAGGAGCCTGCAAAATGGTGGGGCTGTTTAAAAAGTGCTGTCTGCATTCATTCTCTCAGAAAATGAATGAATGAATACAGACAGAACTTTTTAAATTAGGGTCACGAGGAGGCTGGTGTCCATCTCAGCCAACTCT
>CM045735.1:58972248-58974748 GCA_024760905.1 Plotosus lineatus | reverse complement strand
GGAGGAGGAGGAGGAGGAGGAGAAAGGATGCTGATGGGGAGGAGAATGCTGAGGGTGAGGATACTGATGATGAGAAGAATGTTTATGAAGAAGATGATGATGCTGATGATGATGATGATGATGATTATGATATGAATGATGAGGAGAAAGGATGCTGATGGGGAGGAGAATGCTGAGGGTGAGGATACTGATGATGAGAAGAATGTTTATGAAGATGATGATGATGATGATGATGATGATATGAATGATGAGGAGAAAGGATGCTGATGGGGAGGAGAATGCTGAGGGTGAGGATACTGATGATGAGTAGAATATTTATAAAGATGAGGATGCTGATACAGAGGAGAATGCTGATGAGGATGAGGAGGAGGAGAAGGCTCGTGAAGAGAAGAAAGATGATAATAATAATCTTCTTGTAAAGTGTGGTACTGTTCTTAACCCGGTCCAGTTTATTGTCAATATAAACGCCAAGGTATTTGTAATCCTCCACCATTTCCACGTTGATGTTTTGCGTGGAAAGATGGGTTGCTGGTGTTCTGGATCTCCTAAAATCCACAATCAGTTCCTTAGTCTTGATCATATTAAGCTGCAGATGATTCTGCTCACACCATGTGATGAAGGAATCCACCGCAGCCCGATATTCTGTCTCCTCATCCAACTACAGCAGAGTCATCAGAAAGCTTCTGAAGATGTGTAGAAGGTGAAGAGGAGGGAGATAATGATAATGATGACAATGAGGGGGATGATGAGAAGGACGAGGATGGTGATGGTGAAGAGAAGCATGGTAAGTATAGTGATGAGGATGAAGATATGATGAGGGGCAGGGTAGAAGCAGAATGAGGAGGGTGGCAAGGATGGGGATGCTGATTGGGGAGAATGATGAGGATGAGGATGGTAATGATGAGGATGATGATAATGATGATGGTGGTGCTGGAGACGGTGTAGAGCCTAACATTGTCTTTAGGAACTGGGAAGTCCACTGCTTGTGATTAATGTACTCTTCATCCTCCTGAGATAGCTACAGTATGTAAAGCTATTTATTTGACTCTCGGTTGCCCCTAGTTTATGTACTGTGTACCATCTCTGCCAATGTAAAAAAAGAAAGAAAGAAAGAAAGAAAGAAAAAAACCTAGTTTAAGTGATGTGTGCTGGTAGCAACAATGACATAATTTTAACTGGAAGATTTCATGTTATCTGTATATCATCATCATCATCATCATCATCAGCATCATAGCGGCGCCAGCCGAGCTACACGCCTGGCGCTCCATAGGATTTGCTGTTGTTGTACTTTCCATAGCGTGTAATCTTACAATGCGAAGATTGAAGCGATGGGGTCGCAACTCCACACATCGCCATTATCTGTACAAAGGGGAAATAATTGAGGGTTAAGGGGTGTGGCACAAAATCAATGATAAACGATTGCAAATAAATATACTTACTGTATAACAGTGTAGGAGTCAGACACAGCAGTTTGGGTTTTTTTTTTCTTTAATCTGCTGAAGTTTAAAATAAGAACATCAGCGCACATGTGGATGAAATGGTCATTCAAATGATTCATTTTATCTTGAAATAAATTCACAGAGTGTAGCAGAGCGCACCACCGTCACCGTCGTCTTCAACCCAATCTCACTGAACAGCTGGAACCTGCTCATAATTACTGTGACTTTGCTCTAAAAAAAAATTAAATAAACAGAAATGTGGGGTGTGTGTGTGTGTGTGTGCGTGTGTGTGTGTGTGTGTGTGTGTGTTGGCCTCTGCCATTACAAGGCCAAATGAGCTGTTAATGGGTTTTTTAATTCAATTCAATCGTCTGGAGTGGAAGAAAAACTCTTTTAAACACACACACAGACACACTAGGATTGGTATCCTCGTGAGGACGTCCCAATTGTTTCGACTCTGTCAATCTAGATCAGGGGTCGGCAACCTTTACCATTCAAAGAGCCATTTAGACCCATTTTTTACATTAAAGAAAACACTGGGAGCCACAAATCCTTTTTTGACATTTAAAATCAAATAACGCTGCATATAATTTTTTTCCCTTTTTCTTTCATGTTAATATAAAACAACAATGTGTTGCATTGATTTAAACGACTGCAGAGACAATTAAATTGCAATTCTGCTTGCAACAAAAACATTTAGATTTAAAAAAAAAAATCTCCAGCCTCCTCCCGACCCTAAGTAGGATTAAGCAGTTCAGAAAATGAATGAATGAATGTGTCAGAGTCCTTCTTGTATTTTTATAAAGAATATCTATCCCACAAAGCATGGGACGGGGAACAGCCAGATGTGTTAATGGGTTGGGTATCTACCTCACCATCACGCCCTTCGTGGGATCTTCCGTTTCTTTATTTGTTATATTAATGTTGTTTTGTCATAGTTTTAATTTACAAAAATGACAACAACACAGAAAAGTATATGAAAAGTTATTTTAAGGAGGAGTCTGCTCAACATTCTTTTAAATTATATTAATGCTTCGTGCTGCACTGACCGATCCATGCTC
>CM045735.1:58947248-58969748 GCA_024760905.1 Plotosus lineatus | reverse complement strand
ACGAGCTTTGGGTAGTGACCCTAAGAACAAGATTGCAGATACAAGCGGCTGAAATGAGCTTCCTTTGTTCGGGTGGTGGGGCTAGCATACAATGCTAGCAACCATCCGCCTCTTTGCATGCACATTTGAGGCGGTCTACCAAACTAGGAGGAAAATTGCTGTCCGCCCCCTTGTACAAATGAGTTCACAGAGCCTCATGATTGGCTGGCAATCGCTGTGAGTGACAGGAAACTGAGCGTATATTGTCCCTCCCTCCCTTGAGAGCTCAGCCAATCAGCCCCCATTGACTCCCAGCTACGGACAACTGTGGCATTAACCCTGGATTCAAACTTGCAATCTCCAGGTTAATAGTTGCGCACTTTGCAGATGCATCACTGGCCCGGGCTGAACTTTAACGTCCCCCTCCTGAAGCGTTATACGGTTAACCAGAATTTTTTTCAACACCAACCGATAATCACTTTTCTGTCTAAAACTAAACTCCTCCCACACCTGAGATTTTGCATCAGCACAGCTCGGGCTGCAGCAAGAGAGTGTTGTGTAAGACCCAATAGGCCTCCTTTTTCATCTGGTTTACTATAATTCTGAAAATCGGTTCTGACATAAACATGCTGGTTGGCGACTCTAAACTGAGTCAATCACTGTATCGTTACATCAACATTAAAACTCCTACTGGGCTGAGAGCACACCCACCCTAAATTAGGAAATAAAAACCTCCCTAAAATCGACTTCATGAACTTTATCACTACCTACAGAGCAAACAAAGGAAAAAGGCGGTACTTCCTCCAACAGTTCTAAGAACTATGAGAGAGATTTCCTTTCGCTTTTTTCCCTTATTCAGGGGTCTGAGCTGAGTGTTCAGGCAGTTGATTGGTCAGTCTCTGTACAGAGCACACAGATTGACCAATCAGCTGCCTGAAGACTCCGATGAGTTGATTAAATAAGCCGAGTCAGGTTTGCTGCTGCTCGGTTGAAACAAAAACCTGCAGCCACATGGCCCTTTGTGGCACGAGTTTGACACCCCTACCATAGACAGTGAGAGAAATGACCGGCCTTTGCTCACCCAGTGCTCTGAACTGGGGGGGGGGGGGGGGGGGGCAGTGACAACCTTGTACCCAATGGGACTTGAACCCCCAACCATACGATCAGCGATCGAGTGCCGAATACCACCAGGCCACCACTGCCCTAGTTCTAAGAATTATGAAAAGGTCTGAAAGAACCTTATAGAGCAGGAAATGCACTAAAATGTGCCGGAACGGGTCTGGAAACCACATCTGTATTTCACAGCTTGGTGTTTTACCAAAGAACATGAAACGACTTTAAAGTTTAAATTTATAAATATATATATATTTAATTTCCTTGTAACTAATTCTCAGCATTAGTTAGAAAATAAAGCTGGATGAAAGCATGACGCTTCATTACCTCTCCTGATTTAGCGATAACTTTGATCACCGTTGGTCTAAAGCAAGTGTGCAGGACTCATGTACCTAATTTTCCATAAAAGAAACAGAATTAAAGAATCGTACGCTGTCTACGGTGACGGTACAGCAGATAATGGAACTCATTTTATGCTTCGTTTCTCATTTCCTGATTTGAACATGCTGTCGTGAATTAGTAAAGGATGGGATTACAGGATCCGCTTAATCAGGCAACAGTATCACTATTTCACATCACAGGAATTCAGCTCACCACGATCATCTGCGAGTCTCCAACAGGATAAACACAAGATGCATTTTTTTTTTTTTTTTTTTTTTTTTTTTACATTACTTGGTTTCTTTTAAAGTTCCTCATTCACTATTGAAGATTTGATGTGTTTTATCTTCCATTAACATTCTGGATGAATATAAAGGTTTCCTGGTGAAATCACCCCAGCGCACCGGCGAACTGTCTCTTAGTCACCTGCTCCACGTCTTGTTTTGGTTCTGTATCTGTGTATTCATTCGTTCATCCATTCATTTTCTGTAACCGCTTAATCCTAATTAGGTGTCACAGGGAGGTTAGCAGCCATCCCAGCCGACTCCGGGCGAGGGCAGAGTACACCCTGGACAGTTCACCAGTCCATCCCCGGACAGAAACATGCTTACGGCTTTGCAGCTACTCTTGTCGAAAGTCAGCAATGGTTCTTTTACATGGACCTCACACCATAGACAGTGAGAGACATGGCTGATCTTTGATAACCCAGTTAGCTGCACTGGGGTATCTGTTTATAACCGCATTAATAATTAAAAGACCCTGTGATCAGAGGAACCATGTCATACATGAACAATATCCTGACGGCGCAACAGTGGTTGGTATAAAGCGGAAAAGTCGGAGAGCAAGTAATTAGAAACTGAAGAAGGGAAACGATCTCAAGAGAAATAATAATACAGTAATTTTTTTTTTTTTTAAAAAGATGGTGTTATTATTAAAATCATGGCGGCCTGTGCGGGGGTCATTAACACTCACACACAGGAGGAAATTAATGGTTTCAAGAGATTTCCGAGAGATACCACTGTATTACACCTTTATTTAAACTAACTGGGACTGAATGAAAAACTTTATACCTTTCTACCCAGTTTCTATTGAGTGTTCATTCATTCATTCATTCATTCAATTTCTAAGCCATGGAATCCTAATTAGTGTCGTGCAGAGCCTGGCACCCATCTCAGCCGACTCTGGGCAAGGGTGGGGTACACCCTGGAAGGCTAGCCAGACAATCGCAGAGCCAACACACATAACCATTCAGACTCACAGCTAGAGGCGATTTAGAGCAACCACTCAACCTACTGTGCATGTTTTTGGACTGCAGGGGGAAACCGGAGTACCTGAGGGACACCCAACAGGCAAACTCCACACAGAAACATTATTTTTCGGTGGGGTACATCCTGAACAGTTTGCCAATTCATTGTAGGGCCAAACCACAAACACACACATACACGGGGCAAACAGCCAAGTTGCTTGTTTTTGGACTGTAGAACTTGTGATACCTACACAAGCTAGGGGAGAACATAGAAGCTACACACAGAACCTCTATCCCTGAGCCTGGGACTCGAACCCAGGACCTTCATGCTGTGATGCAGACATGCTAACCACTACACTACCGTAGGTAAAGTCTGTTGGGTTTTTACACCCGGGCCATAGTGGCTCATCAGGACGGTGCTTATCCCCGGTTTCCGTAGCGTGAAGCGACCAGGAGTTCAACTCCTCCAGGATGGGACGCTAGTCCATCGCAGGTTACCTTCCCAGTATATTTTACTGGTACCCATTTATACTGCTGGGTGAACAGAGGCACACTTGTGGTTGAGACCTTGCCCAGGGCTCTTAGCACAGTGAGGGTCTCGGTGGGATTTGACCTCACAACCTCCCGATCATGAGCGCATCACCCTAACCACTATGCCACCGGCCCCATCACTACACTACCGTGCCACGCCTTAAATAAAATTGATATTGCTGATCCAATTTATGTTCTCCATATTAATGGTTTATTTTACAAAGTTAACAGACAACTGAATACCACAATTGGTCAATGAGGATCATATGCAAATGATAATGATTAAATAATAAAATCGGTTATAGTGTGAAACGTTTTCATGTTGACATAATGTCTTGTTGTAATGTGAGAAAAATCTTAGCGCAAACTTTTCAAGTTATCATCTCACGCCACACTGTGGTTCTGCAAAACTCTTCCGTACTTGATAGATATTATCATTGAAGATTGATTAATTGATTGATTGATTGATTGATTGATTCTGTTTGTTCTACTACTGTTCTTTTCTTTGCTTTTCTTTAACATCCCAAAGAATTCCTCAGAAGGTCAGTGGAGGGGATCGCAGTGCAGAGTTAAAAAAATAAAAAGAAGAAAAAAGAAGAATGAACAAGGATAAAACAACAACTAGGTCAGACATGCCAATCATTTCGGTCCTGAGTGTCCTCCGGTGTTTCTTTAATCCAAACTTTTGGTTCTGAATAAGAGTGTGAGAGGCGGTTATTACGATTAAAAAAAAAAAAAAAAAATGAAAATCACAAGTTGTTTTTTTTCGCTCCTTTTACTGTTTCTTGTTTTCTGTCGTGACAGAAGCTTTCAAATAAGATTACAGACCATGAAATCCTACAATGTGTAATTATACTTAATCCTCTCTGATACGAAACCCTGAAAGCTCGACAATTCTGTTTCAGGAAGTTGCTCAGGCTCGTCAACGCTCCCCCCAAATCACTTCAGGATTGTGTTGGATTCTTTTTTTCCACTGCTGATTGAATATGAATGGGGATGTGGGGATGTGTTGACATGGGGATGCGGAATCCCAGAGGACAATTTTGGAAAACACGGGATGATGTGCTACGTTGTTGTGTATATACACACTGCACATATATTCCACAAGAGACACTTTGTGCTTGGCTCTCGGTGCAGATCTATACACTGCGAATTTATCTATGAAGTTTAAAGGAGTGTGTATGTGTGTATATATGTGTGTGTGTGTGTGTGTGTGTGTGTGTGTGTGTGTGTGTGTGTGTGTGCGCGCATGTTCCCCTGGAAACTGAGCTGACATTTAATGCGCTGTTCCACATCGTGTCTTTTTAAAAGAATTATATCCGGCAAACTCTGTGCTGCTTTCAAAAAGTTTCCACCACCACTCCCTTTAAAAATATGTAATTTCTCTTCTGAACGGGTTCATCGCGCCAAGCTTCTCATACTTCGGCCTGTATTTCAAGATCAAATAAATGCAGGAGCTATACATTCCCATCAGATTCAGTTATGTGCTGATATGATAAGATCTTCATACTTGTGTATTCAGTAAACTTTGGTACATATGCAGAAATCAGAGACCTGTGTGTATCAGGGCATTGTAACTAGCCACGCCTCTATGATACCATTTTAATTAACCGAACCTGTCTGTGTATATAAACCCTGAAAATCCTAAAATAAATGTCAGAATTTTCTTACCACATGGTCGTGTGTGCTTTGTTGGTGTTTCTATCTTGGCCTTGGTGTGGAGGTGGAGGGGTGTCATTTCTGAGCGGAGGAGGGGAGTCTAGAACCAACAAATTGTCATGGTCCGGGTTCCTGTGCAATCCAGTCTTTTGTTTTTAATGTTCAGTGTACACTAAATTTAAAATCCTGACATCATAATGCAATGACTTTTACAATCATCTCTGAATTTGTTCATGAGTTCGTGGAATGTTTGCATTCAGCCAAGCCCACGAAGCTCTATAAACAGTAAACCAACAAGCACCACAAGAAATTATTCGCACATCACAAATCACAAACACCACCAAAAACTCAGAGGTTCCCAAACCCGATCCTGGAAGCACCCCCTGCACTGCACATTTTAAAATTTCCGTCTGATTTCACCAATAAGACCATGAACACACCTTCATGACTTCAAGTGGACCTGTGATGAATTAGTGTTCCAGTCACATATAGCATCAGCAGTTCCATCCGGCAACATCGATCCTCACCTGATTTTAAGGCGGTGCAAGTGTTCTTACTCCAAGTGTGCTCAGAGACATGCTGCCGTTTTTTGATTGGCTGTTCACAAACTTGTCTGATTGGCCGCATTACGTTACTGACTCTGTGCATCATATTGCTGGTTGCTGGGTCCATGGGCTGGTGCTGAGCTGCACAAACACCAAGCACAGAAATCACAGAAAATATTTATGTTTGACTCTAAACAAGTCGACGACAGGAAAGCCGAGTCAAATTTTGGATTTAGCGTCGCGCACATCTCTGGCAGCGTTCCCATTCTTAGAGTCACTAGAATGTGATGTCTGATCATCTCCGCAAGCAACATCGACCCCGGAAATGGATTGAAGTCAAGACTGTTAACCCCTACCTACGGTTCAGACTGCATGAATAAACCATTGATAAAATTACCAGTTTTAGTAATTAACCATTAGCTTCTCGCTATGGAAACTGGAAATAAGCACCGGCCTGATGAATCACTAGGCTCAGGTGTAAAAACCTAACTGACAGCAGGAGAAGCATGAAAATATGTAGGACAAAGTTCCCTCCAGGAAGCGGACTGGATCCACTGTTTTAAATCCAACAAGGCAGCTCAGCCACTGCAGTTTTTCATCTGCTAAAACCACAATAACACCTCCTCTTTTTTTTATTAAAAATGCTCGTAGGTCTTTTAGGTGAATGACTAGTAGAAACGGTTCAGTCCCTTCATGATCACACAGACTTTTTTTTTGGTGATTGTTGTGGTCGAAAATGCCTTATTCTGCAGTAATGTATGTTATAATGCTTTCAGGTGTACAGTCGACCCCCCTACTTACAAAATTAATCTGTTCCAGCACCTTTTCGCGACTAGGGAGTTTCGTAAGTAGGGGCGCATTTTACATGTAAAACGCCTGATTCGTTCCAAGGTTCCCAAGACAACTCCATAAACCCTTTAAAAGTGATAAAAGTACACCCATTTTTTAATGAAATATGTGTTAAAAGTAAAAGAAAATTATTTATTAAACCATTTAAACATTTTATTAACATATGTATTAATTAAACCATTATTAAACATTTTTATTAACACACACACACACACACACACACACACACACACACGCATAATACAGTACAGTACACATTAAATCTTTATTTTATACACATTAAATGTTTATTGTGGTGCTACGGGCTCCGCCCACAAGCAGGACGCCAGAGCATTTTAAGATGTGCAATTCAAAGCGCATTCCCTGCTTGAGAGATCGGAGGTCCAAACTCAACTTCAACTTGATTCCTTAAGGGATTGGAGGTCCAGATGAGCCGTGTTTTGCTCACATGCGCCACATTTATTAAACATTTACCGAATTAAACAACTTAAAAAACTAAACTAAAAGCTAAAGAGTTAAGCCTGCTTTCATCTCTGACTGACTCTATGGGCAATCTCTCTCTGTCTTTCTTTCACACACACGCGCGCGCGCGCACACGCACACACACTCACTTACACTCTCTCTCTCACACACACACACACACACACACACACACACACACACACACACAAAACTCGGGTCCCGCCCACATGCAACGCGCAGCTGACGGAACAATTCTATTTAAATGTTTAAATGGACGGGATGTTGTATTTAAAGCGGAATTACAGTAGCTGTTTGAAAGACCAGAGGTCCTCATTCAATATTAACTTGCTTCCTTGCGAGATCAGCGGTCTTCTACCACGGAGCACTCTGTTTTAATATTGTGCCAAAATAATCGCCTTCGTCACTGTATTTCCGCTTTAAGGTCGCCTTCTGGTTCAATATCGTCCCAATTGTAGAGGGGTTTCAGCGATAACGCTGCATGATCAATCTCAAAACAAGCCAACAGTCAACTCTCCTTCATGCATGTGACAAACAGGATGTATGGGTACAGGAAGTATGGGTAAAGTCTGCTGCCTCCTGGCCAATGGGAGGCCAGTGGGGCGGGATGTTGGGAGACATCCAATGAGAGAGCAACTCGCGCATCGTGTGAAATTTTGATTGGCGCGTTTGAAATTTGAATGGCACATTTTGGGTTTTTCGTAAGAGGAGGTTGTTTTCGTATCCCAGGAACGAAAACTTAGGAAAATGTTTTTCGTAACCCGGAATTTTCGTATCCAGGGGGTTTCGTAAGTAGAGGGACGATTGTATTTTGTAATGCAGTTTGCAAAAAACATGAAAAATGTTTTCTCACAAGTTCATATCTTAATGTTTTCAAAACCAGAAAGTGAGACAATGGTGGCCTGGTGGCACGATGCTGGATTACTGATCTTAAGGTTGGGGGTTCAAGTCCCACTATCACCAAGTTGTCACTACTGTCCCCCTAGCGCAGCTAACCGGGTTACCAAAGGCTGGCCATGTCTCTCACTGTCTATGGTATGAGGTTCATGTAAAAGAACCATTGCTGACTTTCATAAAGAGGAACTGCATAGACATCAGCATGTTTCTGCCCTGTGATGGCCAGGCGAGCTGTCCAGGGTGTACTCTGCCCTCGCCCAAAGTCGGCTGAGACCCTCATTAGGATTAAGTGGGTCAGAAAATGAATAAATAAATCAAGACGTGATGAGGTACCTGCATACAGATCATCACTCTTTGCTGCAGAGACTGATTTATGGATGTTTCCTCTCAGGACAAGCAACAAGAAGTTTCTCAAAATGTTCATGAAAATATTTAATGTTTATTGTAAATAAAGTTTTTAAATTCAACAGTAATTAAGTCACATTGTGATCCGTCTATAAAACAGATCAACAATTAAACATTTCGAAGATTATCTGAGGTCCCCGTTACCAAACCTCCTTCATAAACATATACAAGCAAAATAAGATTTTTATAAAACTACAATATAAACACCTTCACAAGTCATTTACAAATAAATCATTTGTATGCAGTCAGAAAAAAAGAAGCTTAGAGTATTTATAAATTTGAAAAAAAAAAAATAATAAAGTAAATATATTCACGTTGAGTAAAAAAAAGTGTAGTAAACAATGTCGTGACAGTTTCTTTTGCAGTTAATCCTTCATGTTGTTTGTTTTTTGATAAATCTTCCAAGCTCCACCCTCCATCAGCCATTTTATTTCAGTCATTATATCAAGGTTCTCTTCATACACACTAAACTTCACATCCTCTTCCTTAAAGGCAACAAGAAAAAAAAAAAAAAAAAAACACCAGAAAGTGTTTAGAAAATTTTTTTCACAACTGACCGAGTCTTTAATTTCTGCTCGGTCTCAACGTGCAGATCGATGTTGACATCCAGGAAAGTTTCAACGTGCTTCAACGTGCATCTAATACAATCAAAAATAGCCGAGTCTGACCATCTGGACTGCCGAGTTCCATCCTTGGTATAAAGTTTTCACAGATACAGGAAATGTGAATGGGACTGTTGAAGAATCCGAGCAGAGCAGAGTTGCTTATTTAGAGAAAGGTCTTGAGTCACATTCCTCCTCAGATGAGTGACGAAATTACGGATTCATTTCCTCTGTCCTTTGACTCTGGTGGGTGCAACCAATCGGAGTTGCTGTTCTCAATTCCACGCTGAAACGGTTCCTCAATCCGAATGTCACCAATGTTTGACCAGGAAAATATCAGGCGGTCGTCATTTGCCTATTTCTGCCTAACAGCCGTAAAGGTCTCATGAAGCGGAAAGGTAAGAGGATATTTTTATTGTTGCTGACTATCCGTGATGAAGAAACTTTGTCAACACTGACGACAAAAAAGTTGGGCATCAATGTCAAGAGTCTGTTTGGTATTTTGAGGAGATTGATGACAAAGACGGCTATAATGCTGTGATGTTCGCTTTCTGGTCCTCCGTGTTTGGTGCAGAGGATCCTGTTCCATACAGAAAAAGAATTGAACATCGGAGTGTATTAGATAACCTTATCAAATATGCACTGGGGTTTGCTCTGGGTAATATTCAATATTAAAGTATTAAAATATTCACTAGAGCTATTCCATCTGGAAATGTAATATACGTGGTTATCATTCTTCCTAATCACGCACTTAATGCAGTACTACTTTTACTAGCAAAGACAATTCTGCCATTTCTTATTCATTATCTGAACACGCGCAGCTATGCACATGTTATGAACAGTGTACAATACATGACCCTTCGTGAATGTCCTTTATCACTTGTAGATGTGTTTTGGCACATTTTCATTTCTAATAACAGCCTACAAATGTAACGCCCACAGCTCAATTTCCACAGTATGTGCTTGGCATTATGCTAGCTTCATTTTCGGGTTAGAGTTACAAAGCAAGCTAAATTTCCAAGTTATTTACACTCATCAACATGACCAGTCTTTTTGCATCTTCCGTCCCTGATTCATTTCTCATGATATAACATGTCTACTGACTATAATTACAGTGGAAGGAAAGTAAAGCCTTGCAAACACTACCGTTAGACTGAAAACATGTATATTTTTATCATTTAGTAATTTTTAATTACACACATGAAGTCGCAATCTGCTTAAAAGTATTTCATAGTTAGGATTAGCCTGTATAAAAGTCCACCATTTGTAGACTGGGAGACTGAAATACTTAGAATCAGATATAGATGCATCAGTTCCAATGAGGCAAGATAATGGCAATAATAACACTTTACAGATATTAAACTACAAACCAGATATAACCTAGAAAATCATATCCCCACCCATCCAGATCTACCGCTCACCACACTAAAAGGGAAAGAGACCCACTTTAGAAAAGCAACTAATCAGAGCAGAGTAGGCACAGACAGCAGAAAGACCATAAATGAAGAAGGAAGCTAAACAGGCTGTTCAGTGACCAAATTTAAAATCAGTGTTTCAGAGAGAGACGCAGGGGGTAAACAACTTCCTAAAGAATTGTGGAGGTTTTTGGATATTGAAATCATACTTTGGTTCTCCACTGGAATCCAGCATGTTCCATTTCAGTGAGATAGAGGGCAGAACAGGCTAAGATGAAACCATGATTATTAGAAAAGGGAAAGCAATTGTAGGTAGAAGCTGAAATAATGTCGGATCACACAGTGCAAAGAGTTTATGTATTTAGTACTGAGATAAGCCTGTTTTAGATGCCACTCTCTTTACCCTGCTGGGGAAACTGTGGCTTCACATCACGCCTTTGTATAGAAATAGAATCATTTGAATACTGGCCAGATGATTTTGTTACTCGTCAGTATTAATATAGTGTTAATGTCCTTACTGTTAAGATTCAGAATCGCACAGTGTCTGCTTCGGGTTTAGGGTCAGGGTAGCCCATGGAGCCATGCTGAATTTCCTGTTCCAGGATAGATTCTTCATGGCTGGGGGGCAAAATGCTCACCGAGTGGTAAAGACCTGTAAGCATACACATTATAAAAAAAAGAGTGTTGAATTCTCAGCTCTGATTGGTTATAACCTAATGGCAGACATTCGACATAAGCATATTTAAAAACACTTGTACGCTCCCATCACACTTAGATGAAAATCCTGAAGAGTGCAGAGCGACCTGAACAAAGCAAGGGTGTGGACAACGCAAAAAAAGTGCAGTTCCTACAACGTGCCAAATTCTCACTGCATCACACTATGTTTTTAACCATGTTTACGATGGCATGTGAACCATGACCACTGTGTTCTTACTACGTTCTTATTATGACTAATCAGATCGCAGCACACGCTTACCACTTTCGCTTTATTATCATGTCTGTCTGATCCATATAAAACTGCTTTTTTATTCATTCTACAAGTTTCCTTGTGCATATCTAGATTCAACAAGTCCGAGCCATGCTTCTACAGCACCAGTGAAATTACTTCTAGGTTTTACTTACACCTTTACAGTACGATGTCAACACCGGCATTAATCCTTATTATGGTTTTAACTTCATCCAACACTATGTTTTCTTAACATGTCCGAAGTTTGACCATGTCCTCAGTGTCCATGGAGACCATATGCTACTGCGTTACTTCTACATCGTACATCCGGGTTATTTAATTGGCAGCCCTTGGGGGCACTTTGTACTTGCCTTTTAAGTGTGCTACTCGTTTTTATGGAAAACAATGTGTATTATATAATAAATAAAAAAACCTGAAGTCAATATATTTTTGGATAATTTCTCGACCGATTAGCCCCGCCTCACTGTAGCACAAGCTGCTACCATTAACCAATCACTATTTGAGGTATCTGCCCTCCGCACACTTTTCCAGACGATACTTTTCTTATAATTAGTGCATTAGACCGGTAACTTGGAGAAAATGTCTTTTGTATACTATGAAAAATGAGAAGTTCATTAGGAGAACAAGCTGATTAAGAGTGAATAGACAGAAGTGTTTTTATGTGTGTGCTCCAACCCTGTGTATCTTCTGTGCAGTGAGAATATCTGGGGATCCCTCACTTCATTGCGACCGAGATCCCCACACAACCATCGAAATCTGCGAAGTAGGATCACCACCATCATCCCACCCCTCGACTGACGTATATATCATACGTATATATATATATATATATATATATATATATATATATACGTTTATATGTGTATATATCAATAAATACATATTCAATGCTGTAAATGCTTATAATAACAATTAAACATTCAAAAAATAATGCATAAAATGTAAATAAAATATAAATACACACATATATAGACTCGCGTGCACACACTCAGATGCACACCTCACAACAATGTAACTAGTTTTGATGGGAGATTTTGGGTTGTTTTTTGTTTTGTGTTGGTTTAGGCTCTTTTTTTTTTTTTTTTTTTTTTTGCATAATCGGCCTTGTTTTTGCGGCATTTTCCTTAACTTTTTCACCTATTCTTCGTTAATTTTCTGATTTTTTTTTTAAATCGATGAATATTAAAAAAAAATAATAAATAAATAAATAAATTAATTAAAAAAAAGTACGTGATGCACTGAAGCCACATGAATTGAAGCGTGAAGTAGCGAGGGATCTCTGTAAAGTCTGGTCTGTACGTACAAAATATAAATTCAGAAGGTATTTTAAGAAATCCCACACGAACTATCACACGATCCTCCCACGGGGTTCTGATGTTCCCCGAGAACATTGTGGTGTTCGTGCTCTGGTTCACACATCAAAACACCACTAAAACTCAAAATCGCGCATCTGCACTCAGCGCATGTGCATCACTATATGTGTGTTGCCCTGACAACGTATAACATACACCCAATTCCACTGTTCTTATTCAATCAAAACATTCATTTCTCTCATTAGATGTGAAACGTTGTTGTTTAAATCAGTAAAGTAACAGTTCTGTTCATTAAATTCATAGTTAGGATTCATATGAAAAGGGCAGCACGGTGGCGTAGTGGTTAGCGCATCCGCCTCACAGCAAGAAGGCCTGGGTTTGAATCCCAGCCTGGGTGTTTCTGTGTGGAGTTTGCATATTCTCCTTCTGCTTGAGTGGGTTTCCTCTGGGCGGGTTCCGCTTTCCTCCCACAATCCAAGAATGTGCACATCAGGCTCTTCCAAATCTTCCCGAAGTGTGAATAATTGTGGGGGTGTTGGCCCTGTGATGACCTGGTGAGCTCGCCTGGAGTCGGCTAAGATGGGCGCCATCCTCCCCGAGTCCATAATTAGGATTAAGCGGTTCAGAAAATAAATGAATGAATGGATATATGAACAGGTTGAATATTACAGTTGAATTATTATATCCATGTGTTGATATTCATATCATCGTTTCCTTATTATATTATTTAAAACTGAACCTCTATGTCTTATTATTCACTTCTTCTTTCCTTTTTCCCTCAGAATTATTATAATTCAAAGCCTTGTTTTTCATTCATTCATTCAGTCATACCAACTCCACACAGAAATGCCCAAGTGGGGAATCGAACCCAGGACCTTTGTTTTCCTTTCTCTGTATTCACTTAATTCTCTTATTCTTCTTATTCTTCTTATTCTTCTTTGCTGTTCTGAATAATAACATTACTGTTCACTCATACATTGTTATCGTTGTATTTAGTACCGTACTAAACTCCTGTTGTTTTTGTTTTGGTACACTTGTGTGAAGTGGATGTCGTCTGTTAAAGTCCATTCATTTTCTGAACTGCTTAATCCTAATTAGGGTCATAGGGAGGTTGGTACCCATCTCAGCCGACTCTGGGTGAGGGCAGAGTACACCATGGACAGCTCGCCATTCTGCCATCACAGGGCAGAAACACATTGACGGCAACGCAGCTACTCTTGACGAAAGTCAGCAGTGGATCTTTTACATGAACCGTCCACCACAGACAGTGAGAGACATGGCCGGCCTTTGATTTGTCTGGGGAAGGGGTGGGGGTTGGGGGTGGGGGGGGTCGCTGTGGTGTATATTGCCATCTGAATGTACAAATGTTTTGAGGCTGTATGTTGTTATATAATGTAATGTATGAATGGTATTAATATAGCCTCCGTCAGTCAGTCCCGAAGGACTATGGCTGCGCTCTGGCTGGTATCCCGGCTGGTGATACTCTCCAGTGCGCAGAGCCGGGGTAGGGAGTAACGGAGGACAGGCTGTTACCCAAGCAGCAAGTCCCCCCTCTCAGCGCCAAAGGAAGGATCCAATGGAAGGGCAAGTGCCGATACGACTGGGTTCCAGTGCTGCTGCAGGAGTTACCAGAACGTTACTGTGAACGGACTGCCTCTCGGGCGACTCCGACTCCCGATTAGAAACACGCTGACGGCTTTGCAGCTACTTTTGTCGAAAGTCAGCAATAGTTCTTTTACATAAACCTCACACCATAGACAATGAGAGACATGGCCGGCCTTTGATAACCCAGTTACCTGCACTGGGTCTGTATGGGGGGGTGGAGGGGTGGCAGTGACAACCTTGTGGAGAGTGGGACTCGAACCCCCAACCTTAGGATCAGCGATCCTGCGCCCTATACCTCCAGACCATCACTGACCCACGAATGTTATTATATGTTTACAAAATACAGTATGCGTAAAGTATAGCCCTCCGATGTGGCAAGCTGTCCAGGATACTCTGCCCTCACCCAGAGTCGGCAGACATGGGTGCCACGCTCCCTATGAACCTAATTAGGATGAAGCGCTTCAGAAAATGAATGAATGAATGAATGAATGAATGAATGGGATACACACTTCAATTTTGATGTTGACGTTTACTGTATCTGTAACATTTAATTGGATTACTTTATCTCCGGGCACATTTCCTCAGCTTCTATTTGGGACTGTTCTCATGACCCGATGCCAAATTAATTGACCAGCCCTGTCGTAAAAGTTCGAACTGCATCGACACTATTTTTGAAGGAGGTTTTGGGAATCTGGTTGAGTGTGATGGGGTGTACCGTTGATATGGTGAACGTTATTATGACGAGATGACTATTTAACATTTATCAAAGGAGTCTCCTATGTCAGTGTTTTAACACGAGGTAATGCTGCATTTTCCCGAAGATTTTTATATTCGTGTTTATGAAGCTTGTGCTTTAAGAGGATTAACCGAAGCCTAGGATTTGGTGTTTATAAAAAAAAAAAAAAAAAAAAAAAAAAAAAAAAAAATTAATAAACCTTGTAGACAGAACCAGAATTTGAACTCCCTTTAAAATGATCTTTGTTATGTGAAATAGAATATGAAATTCAATTTATAAAGTTTAACTTTTTTATGCAGAAACATTTAAAGAGAACATTTAAAGCATATCTGATTCCACAGACTTCCCCCACCTTTCCTGTCCTGCTTAAACACCAGCCTGCTATCCTGCAGAGAACTTCTCCGTCGTCCCTTGCTCAGGAGCTCCCCCTGCAGGCAAACTTGACTGACTGATGTTTTGAAATCATTCGAGTTCATGGAGATGTACTGTGAGTCCCACTCGTAATTCTCATCAACGGAATCTCTTCTGGAGCTGGAAATAAAATGTTAAAGATTAGAACATCTCTGAAAAGATCAGGAGTAGAATAATTCTTGCATCATCACAACCTGGACTCTGACGAGTTTGAAGACGTGGAATGGTTCCGTGTTATCTGGGTGGGAGGGAAGCGATTTACAGTATATGACCAGTCAAGCTGATTACGAACTTATTCATTCTTTCATTCGTTCATTTACTGAACTGCTTAATACTTCTATGGTCAAAAATAAGCTGGAGCCTATCTCAGCTGACTCTGGGAGAAGGTGGGAAACACCTTGAACAGCTCAGGCCAAGTCACTGCAGGACAACAATTTGAAACATCTAATTAGCCTAATGTGCATGCGTTTAGCTTCTGGGTGGAAGCTGGAGTCCCCAAAGGAAACCCACTGAAACACTGGGAGAACATGCACACTCCACACACATAACCGCCATTCGAAGCCCGGGATTTGAACCCTGGACCTTTTTGCTGTAAATGATCTCATGTACTAGCCACCATGCCACCAATGAAATTTAATTAAATCTTTATCTTCTGCTTTCTTCTCCTTTCGGCTTTTAGCCTTTTCCAGGGGTCACCACAGAAAATCTTCTGATTTGCATGTTTGATTTGGCATAGGTTTTTACGTCGGATGCCCTTCCTGACACAACCCTTTAGCAAGAGTCAGAAACACGCTGACGGCTATGCAGATACTCTTTACTAAAGTCAGCAATGGTTCCTTTACATGAACCTCTCACCATAGACAGTGAGAGATATGGCCGGCCTTTGATAACCCAGTGAGCTGCACTGGGGGGCAGGCATGGGCAGTGACAACCTTGTGGAGAGTGGGACTCGAACCCCCAACCTTAGGATCAGCGATCCAGCGCCTTTTACCACCAGGCCACCACTGCCATCGTAATAAGATGAAATCTTTATTCATAATGGATTGTAATTTCAACCAATTGACCCCCACCCACCTACCCATCCACCCATCCACCCAACACACATGCACACCCCGGATGCTTTGCACAGCTCGTAGAATTTGGTGAACCCAAAGTTGGACTAACAGTGCACAGGAAAAGAGGGGCATCCTAGACCAGGTTCATGGTTCGAAAGCTGTGGTTTATTTACTGTGGTATATTGGTAGTTGTTTTGCAACAGAAAATAACCAGTTTGCAGGTATGACATAGCGCCATCTGTGGACAAGAAAAACAATATCCTAGAGATAATAAAATAATAATGAATAAAATATTTTGAAACAAATAATTTCTCACCAGTCCTGCAATGAGCGCTGGCTGGCCTCATCTCGATCGCTCTCCTCAGGGATCTCTAGGGAGCAGTTAAGAGTGGGGCTAAAAGACAGAGACTGCCTGCTGCTGGGCTGATCCAGACTTCCTCTGCCACTGCTATGGCTTGCATAGCTTCGACAACTTCCCTCGGGGTCCGGGGAATAGCAATGCATGGGAGGCCAACTGGATTCCTCTGAAGCCATTGAAGGAGGACTGTGGTGCTGACAGCTTTGGTCTGCAGTAGAGGAACTATGAGACGCGTGCTGATGATGGGGGTCTTGAAGCTGGATTTCTGAAGCAGAACAAGGTTCAGTTTCTTGACTCGGGATCGTCTGCTTGTCCTCATCATTTGGAAAAGGGGACGTCGAGGAATTTTGGCCCATGTTTAGCGAGTCAATCCAGGCATCAGGGGGCAGGAATTTCTCACTGTACATTTTATCATCCAAACTAGGGGCACTTTTGTGGTGATTTATATTTTGGGCAGCACTACTGAAACCGTAGTGGAAAGCTGGTCGTTGTCGATGTTTTGAAGGCAGGGTTCTACTCGAACCATGACTCATCCTCTCCGGGTCTCTTCTTGGCCCTCTTTGAATTGTTTTGTACACTGATTGTCTTTCTGTCTCTGTCTGCAGCTGATGTAAACTGGGTCTCTGGGAATCCGTGGACTGTGGCATGGACCTCATTTGCGAACCCTGAGCCTGTATCGCTGGCTCATCCACACACATCTCCACATAATCAGTTGCACAGCCAGCCTGCCCTCTGCTTCTCTCAGCTATCCCTTCTTGTTGTGCTTTGCCCAAGTGACTCATTCTTGGAAAAATATGTTGTTGATTATGACTGTAACCTCCTAGATTCTTCAGGTTGCTCTCCACACTATAATGAGACCTTTCCAGTGGTGGGTCCAGAGGTTTATTATCAAAATGGACAGTGGCACCTTCAGCCACGGTTCGCCTTCGCTGCTGATCTTTCACACGTAATCTTTGCTGCACCCCTCGATCTAGACTTTTAGACCTTCTCTGGTTCGATATTCGGTTTAAATGAGAGTCCTTCATGCAGTCAAAAGCCCTTTCTTGGCAACTCTGCGCATGCACAAGGTTACTGGGAGACATTATATATCCAGCCTCCCAGGGAATACAAGAAGAAGCTCTCACTCTTGGTGTAATAGTGTTAGTTGGGAGACACTGCCCTCTATTGGTCAGCTGTGTGACATGGAAGGATCCCATTCCTCTGCTTTTCCAAGCTGCTATGTCAAAATCCTCCGCTTCTCTTTTGGACACCACTCGGAGTGATCCACCTCTTTTAATTCCAAAGTTTTGATCCAGAGTGTACTTTCGAAGCTCTCGCTCCAGCCGCTCTCTCTCTTTGGCTAACTTAAGACAGCGGGTAAGGTTTCCTAGTTCTTTTTCATGCTCCATTTGGAGAACAAGGGTGCTGGCTGTAGCTCGAGCGCCGCCACACTTTAGAGTTGAATAGGTTTCCGATGGCGGGTAGAGAACCGAATCACTGGCCTCAGAGGACAGGCTCAGTCTATCTGAGGTTTCCTGTCCCAGAGACACAGAATAGCAGCCATATCTGGGCAAGGTTTGCGCTCTGCCAGAAGGAGAAATGTCCGATCCATAAGAGGGAATGTCCACAGAAAGGACGAAAGGAGGATGCCGTCTTTCAAGCAAAGACTGCGATTTACGTAGTGTCGCATCACCGGGGCGCTCAGATGAATATGAAAAGCGTTTCTTTGACATATTGCGCTTGGATGGAGCAGAATCTAAGGTGCTAAGTTCTTCATAAGGCTCTACCTTGAATCGACCATCTGATCCACGGTGAATGATCTGGACACTGGAGTCACGACGGAGATGATTCTCAGGTACTGAATCCTCAGCAGAACGTTGGGTATTTGGGAACTGGTTCTGTGTCTGGCCAGGACAATCATTTCGGTTGGATTTCTCCAAGGAAGACTGGTCTGACGAGGAGGAGGAACTGGAGAGGGGGCGAAGGGGGAGGAGTTTCTGTTTCAGTACACTGTCAGGGCTGTCAGGATCCGAACCGGCTCTGAGGGAGAGACGGGATGTGAAGAAAAAATCTTTCTAAACAGTTGTAACAAACAAATTACAATATCAACAGACTCGCCAACCCCAAAGAGGACTGATCTGGAAACGAGGTAGGAACCATGCTGAAGGTTCTACATGATTCCACATAAGCGTGAAAATCAACTCAGATTGAGGAGAACTTTGGTGGAATTATTACTATTGCTGAGTCTGTTGATATCACAGAGTTTAAAGTTCTGTGTCTGTTGATAATAATAAGAAAACCACGAGAGCAATGGAACGATCTTGTACCAGCTCGATAAATTGGCAGCGTGGAAGAGTCCGAGAGTTTGTTGCTTTTGCACGCCTTAAGATGGCAATGTTTACTCATGTCATAGTGCCCCCTGCAGGGGTCACTGACACTCACATACAGGAGTAAGCAAATGGTCTCAGAAAGACATTGCGGCTCATTTGATTTTTCTTTTCCCCACTGTATTTCACCTTTCTTTCATATACCAGGGAACTGAATAAGAAACTTTAATTCATCATCAAGGTGACTGTGATTCGTTGGTCTGTATTTCATGCAAGCTTCACACGTTCCTGTTTTTCAATACTAATTGTTTTTATCCATGAAACATCCGATAAAAGATGAATAAGATACACTTACTTCCCAGAAGGATTAGTCGAGTGATCTGAAACAACCAAGGTACAGGACAATGGAAATGAATGACACAGAGAAATGAAAACTGAGGGAAAAATTAGTTATTTTCTGAACAGGAAGTGATGTTCATTAAGTTATGAAAGACTCTATGAGACATCCATGTAAAGTAAATTTTTAGTTTCTTTACCCCGCATCAGCTTCCTGTGTCGCCGGTTTCTTTTATGACCAATGAAACACACCGTTGCCAAAACAATCAGAAGCAAAAGGCACAGGATCCCCATCCCTATCACGACTCCAACCCAGACCGGCTGCTGCTCAATCTCAGGGAGACGTGAACTCGGAGAATGTACATCTGTGGCAGTAAAATGTAAAATAAAAAGTTTCGGGGGTTTTTTTTGTTTTTTTTTTTTTTGGGCGCTCAAAAACAGAACAATGGAAGATTTATGAGAATAATCCAAACAGATATGAGGCTAAATTGAATAACCAGAGAAGTAGGAAGAAAAGTGGAGCGAGGTTTAGGCACTGACCCAGAGTGGAGACATTGATCGAGTGACTGGGCATGCTCAGCTGCTCTCCACGGCGAGACAGGAGTCTCAGCTCATAGTTGCGGTTCTGCAGAATGTCAATAATAGAAAAAAAAAAAAAAAAAAAATCATGGATTGGAATGACATTTAGCGAAGGGAGCAGTTTGAAATCATTATATTCGATAATGTAACGCAACTGTAGCTTTAAAGCATAATCAGTAACATTTAAAGTGCACTAAGCCATCTCCTAAAAAATTAATAAAATAAATAAAAACATTGTTTTGAGGCTGGGCTTCACGATGGAGCAGTGTTTAGCACATCCACCTTGCAGCAAGAAGGTTCTGGGATCAATTCCCAGGCTCAGGTGTTTCTGTGTGGACTTTGCATGTTATCCCTGTGCTTCCATGGGTTTCCTTAGGGTTCTCTGGTTTCCTCCCAAGGTTCAAAGACATGCACATTAGACTATTTAGCTTCTCCAAATAGGTCTTAGGTGTGAGTGTGAACAGAGGGGTGTGTGTGTGTGTGTGTGTGTGTGTTGACTTCTGGTGAACTGTTCAGGGTGTACACCACCTTTGCCCACTGTCAGCCAAGATCGGCGTGTGTTTTTCTCTAAAGTAGCAGAATCAACATTTTGTCAGTATTTTGGCTACATGCCTATTACTGTGGTGAAGGATAACTGGGTGGAGCTTCTAGCTGAGCACCACATTTAAAAACTATCAGCTCGATGTACAGCAGGCCGTTGACTATTCGTGGTTTTGCACTAGCAGTCTTGACTATTCGCGGATTGCCGAGCAATTGTCACGTGATTCAAATTGTTGCTATCGGCTGCGCTTCGGTCCTCCCTGAAGACCGTGTAGCCGGCTGGTGTAATCGCCTCGTTGGGTGTACTCTACTCGAGCCATGTTTCACAGAAACACAGCGTGGAGCAGTCCTGTAGATCCCTCTGCGCTGCAATCCAAGCATGAAGCTCATCCATCCTGTTTCGCACAGACTGAACATTTCCAAGCAGTATGACCGGGAGTGCTAACCTTCCACTGCTAACCAAGCGCCGGAGTCTTCGTTCAGCTCCTCCCCGCCTGCCATGTCTCCGCCTAGGCTTATTGTTATCCGGGGTGCGGCTAGCATGGAGCTACCGTAGCATGTTAGCATGTTAGCATGTTAGGATAGGAGTTGGGTGTGCTCAGTACTAATTGTCCCGAAAGGACTCCGCTCTCATAGCTGTAGTCGGGTCGACCGGTCATAGACAAGCATAGTGCAAAACATGAACAAACAAATAAAACAAATCAAAACAAACAAAGAACATTAACACTGTGTTAATGAGTAAGACTCTATAGAATGTGTTTAAAAAGCATATTTTAGTGCATGTGATTTAGATACATAGTATTTTACTGTAATATGATACATGGGGTTTTACGTCCAGGTACAGATCTCGCGGATTATCTTCATTCGTGGGAGGGGCCGGAACCGAACCCCCACTAATAACGAGGGCCTACTGTACGTACAAAAGTGTGAGACCAATTGGCTGTTCACATTTGAGCAGGAACTGGGCATGATTGGCTGTTTATTCTTGGGTGGGATATTATTATCAGTGGAGACTTTTATCAGGAGCGCCACAAATTATGTTTGGAAGATGGCGGAGGTGGCATGTTGGTGTATTTCTTGGCATGTCTGTTTCACAGCAAGAAGGTTCTGGGTTTGAGTCTGTTTTTTCTGGGTACCCCAATTTCCTTTCACCGTCCAAAGACATGTACATTCAACTAATATGCATATCTAAATTGCTCCTAGGTGTGTGTGTGTGTGTGTGTGTGTGTGTGTGTGTGTGTGTGTGTGTGTGTGTGTGTGTGTGTGTGTATGGGTGTGAAAAAAAAATCCAAACCTTTTCTAATTGCTGGACAAGTATTTCGCTCGTATTCACACTGATGTCCTCATCCAGCGTCGTCCACTCTCCATTCTCAAGACGTGACTGGAGGATGAAACTGTCAATAGGTAGCTGCTGAGGCTTTGGCACCACCCACCGTAGGTAAACTCCCTCAGAGCTCTGATTGTAGGTGTAGGATAGCAGTGTAGGTGGCACCAGCTTGAACGGGAGTGGGTCTGGATATGAAGCAAGAAAAACAAAAGTCAAGTCGATGACAGTCGAGATGGCGGTGAAGACGCCATGCCAAGCAAAATACAAACAGACTGAGTCAGGGCAGACAGACAGGAGATCAATAGCTGAGTCACAGAGGCAGTAAAAGCTGGTTCTGACCCATAGTTCGAGCACTGGTGATGTCGCTGAATGGGCCACTGCCCATCTTGTTGTGAGCCATCACGTTGAACTGGTACTCGGTGGATGGGAGGAGGTCACCGACCAACACGCTGCTGCTGGAGGATGGACCAGGAGCCGGGCGCCATTCCTGGTGCTCCTCAACCGTACACACACACTTCAACCTGAAAAAGAACACACACTATGTCACCCGATTCTGGATAAGCACAACTTTCATTCATTCATTCATTTTCTGAACCGCGTAATGCTAATTATGGTCACAGGGAGGCTGGGGAGCATCGCAGCCGATTCTAGGAAAGGGTAGAGTACACCTTGGACGGTTCATCAGGACATCGCAGGGCAGAAACACGCTAACAGATGTGCAGCTACTCTTTAGGAAAGTCAGCACTGGTTCTTTTACATGAACTTCTCCCCACAGACAGCGAGAGACACGGCTGGCCTTTGATAACCCAGTTAACTACACTGTGGGGGACAGCAGTGACGACCTGGTGATAGTGGGACTTGAACGCCC
>CM045735.1:58942248-58944748 GCA_024760905.1 Plotosus lineatus | reverse complement strand
TTTTTTTAGCTGAAACAAAATCAGAAATATTTTCTCACAGCGTTGAGATCCAGCGCCTTCCCGTTTTTGGTCCAGTTGACTCGGAGCAGCGGGGGTTCAGAAACCAGCGGACAGGGAATCACTCCTCTCATCCCCGTAGGGAGGAAAAGACGCTCAGGCATCTGGGTTACCTGTGCAGGGTCTGTTACAGGTAGAGGGGAAATCGCGGTCACGGCATCGGCATGGAAAATACGCGAACTCCACACAGCCAGCCAGGGACTTGAACCCAGGACTTTCTATGACTGCTGTGAGGCCACTATACCACCTCGCTGCCATTCTTACAATACATACTCAAAAATAATAATACTATTTTATAGCATAATCATTAATTCCGCCTCATTAGGGCCACAGGGAGGCTTGGGTCTATCTCAGCTGACTCTGGGTGAGGGTGGGGTACACCCTGGATGGCTCACCAGACCATAAAAGGACCAGCACTCACACAACCATTCATAGTCACACTCACACCTATGGACGACCTACTGCGCATGTTTTTGGGCTGTGGGAGGAAACCGGAGAACCCGGAGGAAACCCACACAAGCACGGGGAGAACATGCAAACTCCACACAGAAACACCCGAGCTGGGAATTGAACCCAGGACCTTCTCACTGCGAGGAGGACGTGCTAACCACTACGCCACCGTGCCACCCACAATTGTATATTACTGTATAATAATATTTTTATTATTACTGTATTTTCTATTGTATAAAAAGTATTTATACATGTCTGATTATTTTATTACACACACGCGCGCACACATATACTTACGCCGCACTGTCAGGGTGGCCGAAGCAGTAGGTGACTTTGGAAGGCCATTGGTTGGCATGCACATGTATTTCCCAGAATCCCCTGGGAGTAAAGCTGATATGAGTAGAGTGCCATCTACCATTACCTTCACACGAGATTTCAGAGACCTGATAAAGACACAAGAACAGACACGGTATCAGAATGAAACCTAAACCGAACCACCAAGGCATCTCACACACCCCGAAAGTGTTTGGGCGTAAATTCGGAGACTCACTCTATATGATAGACGTTCTCGCTGTCTCTCGTCCACACGTAGGTCATGTTGGGAGGATCGGCTTCAGCCTGGCACTGCAGCAAGGCATTATGGGACATGTTGAGGACAGTGTCCGTCGGAGGAATCAGGATGACAGGAGGCCCTGATATGAAAATGTCAGCGTGTTAAATAAAAGATTAAATAAAACAAACAAAATAAAACCAGATAATTCTATGAGTTAATCACTGGTTGGTTGCAGATGATCTGGGATTTGCATACTGTATAGTTCTTGATTCCACCATCTTACCACTAGATGGCAGTATCTGCTTGTCTGACTTCAATGCCATTCAGATTTCAAAATAATATGTAAATCAGGAATCTCTCACTGGAGTGTGTTACAGCAATGAAGCAAACTTACAGCGGAGAAGTCTTTTCCACAACAGGAAATAATAGACGATGTTTTATTTCCTCTCGAGTATTATAATCGTTCATTCATCCGCTAATCCGCATAATCCTACTCGGGTCGTTGGGAGGCTGGGGCCTGAACAGCTTGCCAGTACAATGTACATATACAACCATTCTCACTCACATGCACACCCAGAGGCAATCTGAAACAGCCATTTAGACCAATGTGCACATCTTTTGGACTGTAGGAGGAAACTAGAGAACCCAGAAGAAACCCATGCAAGCACAGGCAGTTCCACATAGAGATAACCTCACTGTTCCTGGGACTCAAACTGGGGACCTTCTTGCGGCGAGGACTGGTAACCACTACACCACTGTGCCAACGTATAATTATACTGCATTATAAATAATTCAGAACAAATATTACCAAAAACCGCGTTTAAATTAAATAAAAAGTGCAGTTATCATTAGTGATAGCATGCTGGCAATAATAGTGATCAGTGATTGGACAGTGGGAATAACAGTGTTCGGCGAATAGATGTTGGGAATAATAGTGGTCAGTGATTGGCTATTAGAAACAATATGGATCAGTGATTGGGAATAACAGTGATCATCGATTAGATGTTGGGAATAATAGTGGTCAGTGATTAGACATCAGAAATTATGGTGAACAGTGATTGGACACTGGAAACAATGGTGATTGGTGATTGGATGTTTCGAAATAATGCTGATCAGGGATTGGATCTACAGTACAAGTGCAACTGTACACAATGGTTCTGAGTCAAGTGAGCCTGCTCTCTGTAAGGTTTTCAACACTTTCTGAGAAGTCCTAAGCAACTGAAGTTTTAATGGAGGGAGGAGTATATGAGCTGACCTTTGACCCTGAGCTCAGTGGTGTGAATCTTATTCCCCTCGCTGTTCGAGGCTTTGCACTGATAATGTCCTGCTGTTTCTCTGCTTGCAGACAAGAATGTCAGACTCCCATTCAGTACCTTGAGAGAGAGAGAGAGAGAGAGAGAGAGAGAGAGAGAGAGAGAGAGAGAGAAATATGGGTCTGTA
>CM045735.1:58917248-58929748 GCA_024760905.1 Plotosus lineatus | reverse complement strand
TCCCTTCCTGGAAACTTGGCCAATTATCTCTCTAGAGCTCCAAGCCACGGATGTCAAAATCATCTGGGATTCAAACCTGCTTTCCTGTAACACCACTTGATAATTTTTATTAAATAAAAAACTACAACAACATATAATTTAAAAACTACTGGATAATTATACAAGGGCCCGGGGTATGCCTACACTCAATCAGAGTTAGCTGGGGTGGGTGGCGGCCTCCCAGCGACCCTGATTGTGATTGAGAAAATGAGGGGTTCAGAAAATGAACGAATGAAAGAATGAATGGATGGATGATTAACGTCAGGCATTCATTGCTGAACTGATTAAGACTTCTAGGGTTACCGGGGGTCTGGAGCCTTTCTCAGCTGATTCTGGGCAAAGTAGGGGGCACACCCTGAAACAGTTCACCAGTACATTGCGGGGACAACAAATTGGAACGGCTGATTTGCCTAATGTGTATATCTTTGGACTGTGGGCAGGTCACACAGAAACATCCTCGCTGGGACTCGAACCCAGTACCTTCTTTCTGTGAGTCAGACAATTTAAAACAGATTAATAGATTTATTATTATTATTATTATTATTATTATTATTTGCCTCAGCTCGGTGGATGAATTTAAACTGAATCGTCTCAATAAAGTTCCATCTCGCCGACTATTCCATGACAGAAAGTATTCAACACATGTGCGCTTTAAGTCAATAAGATCTAGACAGCTTCATTTTTATTTAGCATTAGCATTTCCTATTAGATGCCTAGGGGGTTTTGAACAGCAAAGTCAATGTTGTGCACTCGACGAAATGGAAATTACATGGAAATGACATGCAGTCATTTGAAACCTGAGGCAGGGAACCTCATATTGGAAGATAAATGACACTTAAATCATGCTAACAATTGCTAACAGCTTCACTGTACAAACAAGCTGGCTCCACTGATTGTTAATATTAAAACCTCCTACAAACATTCCTTCTTGAATCGTCACGGAAACTAAGCGACGGACAGATTGCAGACCGTCTCTCGGTTAATGAAATCTTTCTCTCAGCTAATGAAAGGTTGTAGGGTCGACCAAAAAAAAAAAAAAAAAAAAAAAAAAACCCAGCTGGATAGAAGGCACGGTGGAGCTATAAACTCTGCAGCTGAAGTCGAACGTGTCTGCAGCAGCAGGTCGTCTCCTCCACATTAGCGCCAGTGTGTGTTTTATTAAGGACAAGCTCCGCTCGTAGGCCCTTTGACTGAGGTATCCTATTCATGCACACCCTTTGTGCTCGGAACACACAATGCAGAATGATGTAATGAGATGGAGGAAAAGCGAGAACGTCCCACTGGACAGGGAAGAGTACAGTTACAGCTACTCGGGAGTGATACGGCGATATGGCGTAGGGATTAGCGCAACACATACAGAAGCACTGGAAAGCTTCAATCATAACAACGAGAGTTTCCTCCAGCTAATTTACAATTCAGATATTGTATACATAACCAGTCGTTCTAAAGAAATTCACGTTGACGTTCTCAGAGGTACAAAGTTCAACTTGTGGACTTACATGACCATCAAAAATCGCACCAGGAAAAAAATAAATATCTAAATACATTTCCAATTAACTTTATACAAGTTTATTTACGCAAGCTAAAATTTGGTAATTATTAAAGCTCTGTCAATTTCTTTGATGTTGACAAAAAACTTTTGACTCATATACAATTTCAGAGAATATCTAGAAAATGCAGGCGACTATAATTTTCGCAGTTATAAACTACTATAAGTTTTAGCTTCTATAGATTTTAGCTACGATACATATTTGTTACTATTACACGTTTAACTACTGTGGGATACTATGGATTTAGCGACTGTAAGAGGGTCTACATTTTTAGAGACTATAAGCTACTAAAAGATTTATTTATTGTTATCTAACATAGATTTTACTGACTGTAATGCCACAGCCACCGTAGCCAGGAGTCTATGGGAGCTAATTGGCTGAGCTCTCAAGGGAGGGGCGGGACAGCATACGCTCACTTTTCTGACACTCACAGTGATTGCTAGCCAATCATGGGCATCTGTGAAGTCATTCGTAAATGGGGCGGATGGCGCTTTCCCTCAAAGTGTGCTAGACGCGGCCCCAAATACACATGTGCAGCAGTTCAGGAAGAGGTGGATGGCTAGCGTTCCATGTCACGTAGGGGGCGTGTGCATGCTTTTGCCCGTCCTTGTTCAATGTTGGTCGTGTGACAGGTAAGGCAATACTTGATGGGTGGGGATTGGATACGACTAAAATTAGGAAGAGAAATGCTTAGCTACTTTAGAACACTATACACTCCATCAGATTTTAGCTCCTGTTGGCTGCCCTAAGTTTTAGCTACAATAGCCTTCTATACATTTTAGCAAATAAAGGGTACATCTTTTAGCTATCTGAGTGTATTTATTTCGGTTCTGTGAATTTTTCAAATTGTTGTATATATTTTAATATGTTTCTGTCAGCAATCTCACAAAATCTTTAGCTACTATACGCTACTTTATGTTTTAGCTAGTATACACTACTATATCCAGGGGCAGTGGTGGTCTAATGCAGTGGTTCTCAAATAGTAATAGTGGTGTGTGCCCCCTGGTGCGATGCCGGGCGGGGGGGGGGGGGGTGTAACCCCAGGGAAAATGCTTTTTTTTTTTTTGACGTATTAGGATAAAGTGTAATTCTCCATCCACTACAGCAGGTGGCAGTGGCTTCCTCAGTGTTAGAGTGTGCCCAGAGGTAAAATAAGAAGTGAAGTTAATAAACCCACCATGGAAATTTTTATCAGTATCAGAAAGAGAGGCGGAGAGAGATGGAGACAGTGAGAGAAACGAAAGTCTCCCGAAAGTTAAGTCAAGGAGGTATGATGAAGTAGATGTAGCACTCGGCTTCACTGTGCTGCGGTGAGAAACGAGGAAAGACCGCTGTGTTTACTGTGTCTGAAAACATTGGCAGTGGAGAGCATGAACCCAAATAAATTCAGGCATCACTTCAAGACATCACACCCTGATCATGTAATGAGACGAGTGAGTTTTTTCAGCGAAAACGTGCCGAGTATTACCAACAACCGTCCCGCTTGGTGAAAGATATTCCATCAAACCTTGGAGCTCTGTTAGCATCAGATAAGGTGGAGTACCAAACTGCTCAGTGCAGAAAACCCGACAGCAGAGCAGAGGAACTGATCCTACCTGCAGCACACATGGTCTCCGTCATGCTGGGTGACGTCATTGCTGTGAAAATAAGTCCAGGTCCCAGTTCAGCATCGAGCAGGAGCTGAGAGTTCAGTATCGCGCTTTAAACCCGGCTTCGAAAAGCTGTGCACTGAGAAACGGGCTCATTGTAGCCATTAATCCTGACTTAATCATTTTGACAATAATAATAATAATAATAAAAATAATACAAATTGTTTTATTCATTTTTGTTTTGTAGGTTAAATGTTTTATATATTGCACTCCTGAGTTAATGTTGCTGATCAATTTGAATTTATTATTATTTATTGATTTTATTTAATTTTATTTTTCACTATCAAATGGTTCAAATTGTTGCTCAAAAATGTTGAGTTTAAATAAGGATACTATTTTTTTTTATTTCAGGCAAATTGTTGCACTTTAAATCTTTTGTTTAAAGAAAAAAAAAATGTTAATAAAGTTATTTTTTGTTGGAAGTTGAGCTATATTCATTTTTTTTATTATTTCATAATGATGATAAGGATTTATGTTAATAAGGATACAGTGTATGCAGATGATCACTTATAACAATTTATTTATTGTTATTGTTATTTTTATTGTTATTGTTATTGTTATCACTATTTATATGGGAGGGGGGGGCAAATGCAAAGTTGTCAGTGTGTTTCTGTCCCTTGCTAAAAAAGGGTTGTGACAGGAAGGGCATCCGACGTAAAAACCTCTGCCAAATCAAACGTGCGAATCAGATGATTCACTGTGGCGACTCCCGAGTAAAAGGGAAAAAGCCGAAAGGAAGACAATATGGGGCGGGGGGGCAAATGTTTTCCTCTTCCTAGGGGGGGGGCGCGACAGAAAATAATTGAGAAGCACTAGTGTAGTGGTATAGGGTGCTGCATCACTGATCCTAAGGGTGGGGGTTCGAGTCCCACTCTCCATGAGGTTGTCCCTCCCCCCCCCCCCCCCCCCCCCCCCAGTGCAGCTAACTGGGTTATCAAAGGCAGGCCATGTTTCTGACTGTCTATGGTGGGAGGTTCATGTAAAAGAACCATTGTTGACTTTCATAAAGAGTAGCTGCAAAGCCGTGAGCGTGTTTCTATCCCTTGCTAAAGGGTTGTGTCAGGAAGGGCATCCGACGTATAAACCCATGCCAAATCAAACGTGCAAATTATTCGCTGTGGCAACCCCTGAAAAAGGGAAAAAGCCGAAAGGAAATCTCATCCTGCTAAGTGAGCATTATTTTATTTATTCATTTTCTGAACCGCTTAACCCTAATTAGGGTCGCGAGGAGGCTGGCACCCATCCCAGTCTACTCCGGGTGAGGGCAGAGTACACCCTGGATAGCTCACTACACCATCGCAGGGCAGAAACACTCTGACCGCTATGCAACTCCTTGTTACGAAAGTCAGCAATGGTTCTTTTACATGAATATCCCACCACAGCCAATGAGAGACATGGTCGGCCTTTGATAACCCAGTAAGCTGCACTGGGTGTATTTTATTTATTTATTTATTTATTCTGGTGTACTGTATTAATCCAGGAAGGGAAATTATTTCCTCTGCATTTAACACACACACACACACACACACACACACACACACACACACACACACACACACACACACACACACACACACACTCAGAGCAGTGGGGTGCCACACATTGTGGTGCCCAGAGAGCAGTCGAGGGTTAGATGCCTTGCCCAAGGGCACTTCAGCCATTTATGTGGAGGAAGTGAAGGTGCTGCTGACTCCCCCACCGTCATACATTTTCCCTGCTGGTTGGGGAAACGAACCGGCCACTTCTCTAATCATTACCATTACCACACCGTTACCATTATCGTTCTTACTTTATGAGTGTATGGTTTAAAGTCTGTTTATCATATGATTGTCTAAAATGTAAAATTTCTAATTTGTACTTATCAGACTTTAACTTTGGTGTATTGTTCCGCACTGCACACTTTAACTCATTATTTTATCTAACTAGACTGTATGGTTTGTGTAAGTTGAATTAGTTTCTTTAATATCACCAACAGTAACTCATTTTGGGGCGTGTTCATGTTGTCAATCATTAAACAAACTATCCTAAGCAATGAAGTCTTGCAAATTATTTTTTACACACATTGTTGGCTGGATTTTGTTCAGTTACCAATTTAAAGCATTCAGATTTTTATGTACTTATTTTTTAATGACCTTGTATGCAATTTTGACTTTGTTAGATTTCGTGAAAGCACTAAAACACATTATTTATGTTTTGAGTTGATCTCTGGGATTGAAGGGTGATTATGTTGCAAAGCATTCTTGACCTACCGAGTGACCGTTCCACCTTATGCTCACATTTCAGATACGATGATCACAGCACCATAAATTCTTTTCGTGCTTTGGTCAGGGAATTGGCAAACACTGCAAGTTTGAACCCGAGCAACCCTCGTTCATGTCCACGCATGTTGTTGGGGAGGTAAGGTAAAATCCGTTGGGCTTTTTACACCCGAGCCATGGGCTTATCTGCGGTTTCCATAGCGTGAAGCGACTAGGACAGGGGTCGGGAACCTTTTTGACTAAGACAGCCGAAAAAAATATAAAAATTTAAATTCTAATCCTCTGAGAGCCAAATATATTTTTTTTAATGCTCAGACCAACAATTTAAGAGTATAATAAGACTCTGAATTTATTTTAAACGACATAGTCATGACAAAGTTATTTATTAATAAGAAAAGTACTTTTTACTCTTAATGCAACTTCTGGTGCTGCATACTTTTGCTGATGGCTTTGTGGTCTGGTTGATACGTGCTGAAGTTCAGCTTCATGCAGGCGTTTAGGCTTCTATCGATTAAACGTGACCGCAGGTTGGTCTTGATGCTTTTCAGGTGTGAAAAGGACTACTCCCGTACGCATGTGGAGCCAAACATGGTCAATACGACAGGACTCACACTGCAGTGTTTATGTGACAGGAAACACATCCCAAGTTTTGGCAATCAGCTGGTCTGCAGGTTGAAGTTTTTTCATTCTGTCTATTTGCGTTTTGCTTGCCAGCTCTGCTTGGCTTCTTGCACATAAGCTGATCAAAACGAGTCAAATTTACCCAACTCACGCACTTTTACAACTCACGCAGGCTGTTGCATATAATCCAATAAAATTAGAGTTTCAAGGTATCGGCCCCGCCCACACACTGGAGTACCGAAAGGATTGACTCTCTGCTGCGCACCACAGCGAAAAGTGGCATTGAAAATGGATGCATAGATTGAAATGTGTGAGATTTATTTATGTTTTTGTTTTATTTGATGCCTTTTTTTCTGTATTTTTATATAAAGGACAGCAAAATTATGTATTGGTTATTCTGTTAAGAAAGGCAACCTGATTTGTCTGAAAGCCAGATGCAGTCATTAAAAGAGCCACGTCTGACTTGCGAGCCATAGGTTCCCGACCCCTGGACTAGGAGTTCAACTCCTCCTGAATGGAACGCTTTGTTGGGGAGGAGGGACATGAAATTGTCTATTATGGCTACAGATGGGACATCAAGAAACATTTTGAATGTCGTCAAAAAATATATTCAAAATTTTTTCTGCTTTTTTAGTGTAACATTACAATACAGTGGCATTTTATTATTTTCTGAAGCTTATATTCAGATGTAATGTTGGAAACTTGTTAAATCAAAATCTAGCTGAATTTCTCTTGTTTAATTCTGACATTAGACTGCAGGCCACTACATATCATAAACTGAGGTGGTGAGACTTTGGTCATTCACATTTCAGAAGTAAACCATGTTTATGTATTAGAATAAGTCTGAAAGAACATAACAGGAAGGTCCTGATTTCAAGTCCCAGCCTTGGCAAGGGCGTTTCTGTATGGGGTTTGCATGTGTTCCTGGTGTTTGTGGGGGTTTCCTCCAGGTACTCCAGTTTCCTTTCCACAGTCCAAAAACATGCACATTAGGCTAAGTGGTCGTTCCAAATTGCCCCTAGATGCAAGTGAGAATGGTTGTGTGTGTTGGTGAGATCTGTTCATTGTGTAGTACGCCTAAACCTAGAATTGGCTAAGACATGTTCCAGCCTCTCTGCAACCATAATAGAAATAATCAGTTCAGCAAAACACAGCTTTAGCCAATTTCCTCTGGGATCAATAAAGTACAGTGATACCTCAGCTAACGAATTTAATCTGTTCCGAGGGGAAGCACATAAGCCGAAAAGTTTTTTAGATGAAACAATTATTCCCATAAGAAATAAGAGAAAATCTATCAATTTGTTCCAACGCCCTCCCAAACTCATATAACCTGACACAATCACGTATATTTGATTTAATATATTAAAGATAAACATTTTTTTTAAAAATGTCATAATAATAATAACACATTTATATTAACATTAATAATAATTAATAATTAATAATACTAATAAAAGAATAAACAATAAGTCAACTAATCTTTCCGATCATTGACTGCAATGAAGATGTCACGTGGGCAGGCACAAGGTCTTGCGTAACAGAGAAGGAAGAGGAGGACAATTTTGTGCGTGTGCCTGCCATGAATGCCAGCAAGGAAAGGCGGTGGTAAGCTCGTACAAGGCCAGTGTTTCTTAAAGTAGTGGCGTGCACCTGGTGGTATGACCCTGGGGAACTTGCTTTTTTTTGCCATACTGTACTAGAATTAAGTGTAATTGCTCATCCACTACAGTAGTTGACAGTGGCACGCTCATTGTTGCTCTACAGTGTACAGAAAAAGCACCGAGCAAACGATATGAAGTGCAGTAAACACTATTTACAGTCGCGTGCAGGTGGGGGACATGAAATGTTTTTTTCTTCCTAGAGGTGTCACAGAAAATAATTAAAAAGCACTGCACAAGGTGTTCTTGGAGCATGGAGGAATACACGCGGAAGAATACGAGGCTAATCGGCCCAGAAAATCCATTTCGATGAGAGCTCGTAAAGTGAATTTTTGCTCATTGAATGGAGCAGATTTGTGGTGGGTTTGAAGCTCGTATCATGGAAAAATCGCTATAACGGACACTCATTAGACGAGGTAGCACTGTATTCTGATTCCGAAAAGCATGAGATGTGGATCAAGCCCACTTTCATTTATAGACAGTGCTATGCTAGTCATGCCAAAGCCTCTCAAAACCTTACCTTCATATCTGGGATGAACTCGTGGTGCATGTGTTCCAAACTTGATGATGATTGGAATATCATAATCCCGACGAACCCACTCGACCACGTGATGCGAAGCTGAGGTGGCTTCCGTAGGTGGCCTGAGGGGGCAATCTAGCAGCGCTGAACCCCCCTGTTTCACACGCAGTGTGGATCGCTCTCCTCCAACTCCCCCTACAACAAAATTACACATACTTACTCTCTACATCTCAGAATACAAATTCATCAATTCAATATATACAGACATACATATTATATATATATATATATATATATATATATATATATATATATATATATATATATTATATATATATATATATATATAAATAAAAATAAAATTACTCACCAAATAGACAAAAGAGCACAGCAGCAGTAATAACTCCAGGTACAGGAAGTTCCTTTGGTGCCATGGCTGACGTTTAATCCTACTCGGACATCTCCTTCACTGAGATAAACATTGATCAGGTTAAATATTATTCTGCAATCGGTGATTCGAGATCAACAGTCAATAGACAGAAGAGTCAATAAGACCCACTTATCTCACACCAAACTTGGAAATTATTCCAACTGGGTCAACAACTATGCAAAGTGTACTTTAGGAATGCTCCGAAATTCCATATAACACAATTTTCCAGATTCTGTTCCTAAAAAATCATATTCCTACAAAGAGACTGTGGCGTGCAAAACTTTGTGCACCCTTGATGTAACAAAAGTCAAAAATTTAGATGTGATTTTTTTTTTTTTCATTCACCAAACCACTTAGTTCTACCAGGGTCATGGGTAGGCTTTCTCCGAGCAAAGATGGGATGCACCTTGAACATCTTGCCGGATCATCACAGGGCCAAGACACACACACACACACACACACACACACACACACACACACACATTATTAATTAATAAATATGTTAATAAAATGGTTTAATACGTTAATAAATGTTTAAATGGTTTAATAAATAATTTTCTTTTACTTTTAACACATATTTCATAGAAAATTGGTGTACTTTTATCATTTTTAAAGGGTTTATGGGGTTTATCCAGTCCAAAGACTGGAGCCTTGGAACGAACTAGGCGTTTAACATGTAAGACGCGACCCCTACTTATGAAATCTCCGCGTTATGAAAATGGCTCTGGAACGGATTCATTTCGTAGGTTGAGGGCCGACTGTACTTGTGAAAAAACTGTTACTATGACAACGCGGCCATATTAAGATGAGAGCATTAATTTAAACCTGCGATTCATCCTAGCCTGGGCGTGTACAGAACATGGGCTTGCGACAGAAATTAATCTAAAAGGATCAGTGGCTCAGAATAACCGGATTGTCTGCTCGTTGTGATTAATAATAATGTATAGATGACGATACATAGACCGTCCAGGACTCGCCTTTGCAATCACATCAGCAATGCAAACAATTTCAGAAAGTCCGACAGGAAGGGATGAGGCACTTCACACTCAGCAGTTTAAAGACTTTGCTGGTGTTTATCTGTCAGAATAAATGATTGGATTATATCTCTTTGTGTATTGTATATTTTTTAAATGCAATTTTTCGAAATTGTTTTGTATATTATATATTATTTACGGTAAAGAAAAAAAAACTGTATTCTGTAATTAATTAGAACATGTTCATGTAAAACCTTCTGCCCTTCTACATTCTTCTCAAGCAATCGCTTTCCAGACCTTGGCCTCGTCGCAGCCAGTTCCAGCCATCGTGTGGGTGAACTGAAGGCTCCACGCTTATATGATTAATTTCGACTTGTTCTGTAGCTGTTAAAATACATTTCAATGACTTTACAAAACGTCTGTGATCATGTGACCTAGGCCTGACTCAAATTCTGGCCTCATTTTCATTTCACAGCAATTCAAATCAGCTGCAGTGAAGACAGCATGACGTAATCCCTACCAGCCATGAACCTGACGCCCATCCGCCGTCGCTCTTATCAGTATAAAAACGCCGTCTTATTCAGGTCATGGTCAAGTGAAGGGCAATAACAGGTGTTTAATCTTTACATGGCTGAATCAAGCTCGAAGTGCGTTTATACTTTAGTATCTTTCGTCAGGTTTCATGGTAGTGTGCACACCATGATCTTGTTTCAGGGTTTGGTTGGTCTGCTGTTTTGGTTTATGCAAAATCGGAAAGAGTGTGAGTGAGACGAAGTCCAAATTTGTACGTTTCCTTTATTATACCAAATCAAAATAAAAAATAAAATAAAATGGTATTTATTACTAAATTATACACTGACTGGACAAAAAAGCCTCACACTGTAATACAGGGATCCTTCTCTTCTTCGCGCTTCAATTCATGCAGCTTCAGTGCATCGTGTTTTTTTTTTTTATTTTTAAATATTCATCGAATTAAAAAATGAGGAAAATTTAGGAAGAATAGAGAAAAAAGTTAAGGAAAATGCTGCAAAAACAAGGCCAAGTATGCAAAAAAAAAAAAAAAAAAAAAAAAAACAACCCAAAACCTCCCATCATTACTAGTTACATTGTTGTGAGGTGCACATCTGAGTGCGTATACGCGCATCTGCATGCGTGCGTGCGCGCATCTGTATGTGTGTGTGTGTGTGTGTGTGTGTGTGTGTGTGTGTGTATTTATATTTTATTTACATCTTATTCATTATTTTTTTAAGTTTAATTGTTATTATAAGCATTTATAGCATTTGATATGTATTTATTGATATTATATACACATATACATGCACATATACGTCAGTCAGGGCGTGGTTGGAGGGGGGTGATCCTACGCGGAATTCGGTGATCGCGTGGGGATCTCGGTCCCAATTAACCGCAGAAAGTGAGACAGCCCTGTATATTCATGGGGGCATTTATCCTTGATCACAGCACATAATCTCCATGGCATTGTTGTCCGGTCGGTCCGATCAAGGCTCGTCAACAGTAATGTGGCGATACAATCAAGTCATTGATGACCCGAATGTACTGAATGAGCAGGTTATCACATCGATGCACTTTGTCACCGCCCCTTAAAAAATACGATGAAAGCCACGCAATATATTTGTCGTGTCTGACAAGGATGAAAAGCAATTTACTCGATCCTTCAAAGTTTCAGAAATAGTGTAATACAAGCATGAGTGACCATACGGTCATCATGTGCATGCCTTTGAACTGTCGGAGGAAACTAGAGTACCTGGATTAAACCCACACAAGCACGGGGAGAACACAGGGACACTTTAGTCGAGCCCAGGACTTGCGCTCAAGACCTTCTTGCTGTGAGGCAGATGTGCGACTTTCTGACCAATCAGAATCCAAATTGGCGGTGCGGTATAATAAATATTCTGTCTCTTTTTTGTATTTAGTTTTACAAAACTGTTTCTATACAGACTTTACAGTCTCGAAGGAATACAATCGTTTAGCACACCACTGTATCTGGAAGCTTTGATGATGTCAGTGACTGGTTTATAATACTATTTAAGGTCAAAGCAAACAGAACTCTGTTTTTGATGGCTGTGTGCTGCTGAAGATCACGCGAAAGCCAAAAGAACAAAGGTTGTAGCGTGTGTGTGTGTGTGTGTGTGTGTGTGTGTGTGTGTGTGTGTGTGTGTGTGTGCGTGCGCGCGAGACAGGGTTATGTATCATCACAGAGTCTCTCTTCATGAACGCTTACACACTATCATGAGTTTTTTTATGAAACGAGCTTCAGAACTTGCAGCCCACATGAATCCCTTATCGAAGCTCTTTCATTAAAATTGAGTTTAATCCTCTTTTTTTTTCTTGCCGTATTGGAGTAAAACCCTGTAATAAAAATATCTGAAGCATTTTTCCATTCCTGAGAGAAAACAAAATGACATGTGTGAAATCTCGCCTTCATTGTTTGGTGTGACTCTGTTTCCATATAAGGAAAATTAGCATTCAAACCAGAATTTTTTTATGTTTAATGTTTTGGGGTTTTTTTGTTTTTTTATCTGCTTTGTTTTCTATTGGATGTCCTAACAGGGAATTGGGACTATAGAACATTGTTATTGTCAAAAAGATCACAGTCCACTTGTCTGAGAAAGATATTGTGAGTTTTGTTTCATCTTTAAACAATATTGACGTTGTTTCGAATGTCATGTGACAAGAGACGCAATTACTTAGATAATCTTGCTGTGATAGGCTGGTTTAAATAATAACTTCCTCTCTCTATATATATATATATATATATATATATATATATATATAAAAAA
>CM045735.1:58904748-58912248 GCA_024760905.1 Plotosus lineatus | reverse complement strand
ATCCTCTCTCTTCAGGTGATTATAGAAGAATATATATAGATATACATTCATCTCTTATACCGATCCCATTACCGAGCCAATCTCCAGCAGCAGATCCCAATCCGGTCCGGATTTTAAAGCTCCGACACTCACCTGAACACTTACTCACCTGTTTCCTATTTAGTTTCAATCCCCACCCCCCTATTTCACCCACACACATTACTCAATTGTTCGTTGCAGCTTTGTTCCTTTTGTGTTTGAGTCCCTTGTTTGTTGCAGCTCTCATGTTTACCCTCTGAAGACCATCCTGTCTAATGATACGGAGGAAAACATAACTTCATATTATTTCAAACATTCGTTAATTTTCGGAACCGCTTAATCCTAATTAGGGTCGCAGGGAGGCTGGCGCCCATCTCAGCTGATTCTGGGCGAGGACAGAGTACACCCTGGACGGCTCGCCAGGCCATCACAGGGCAGAAACACACTGATGGCTATGGAGCTCCTCTTGTCGAAAGGCAGCAATGGTTCCTTTCCATGAAGCTCACACCATAGACAGTGAGAGACATCGCCAGCCTTTGATTACCCAGTTAGCTGCACTGGGGGGAGGTAGTGACAACCCGCTGACAGTGGGGCTTGAACCCCCAACCTTCGGATTAGTGATCCCTTGATATAATTTGCGAGTCAATTTGTCGCCATGATGGGTGAAATAACCAATAGTGATGCACTGGGCGGAGCCTGAGTTTAACTAATCTCAACTTTGTGGTGTTTCGATTGAGGCGGTTACTAATGACAAGGATAGTGGGAGGTGACTGACAGATACCATGGACGCCATGCTTATCTAAAAGAAAACAATGTCCACAACTTTGTTCATACATCGCGGTGTAACTGATCCTGCCCGAACGTGATTATTTAACATTAAACATTTCTAGCAGGACAGTGGTGGTCTACTGGTATAGGGCCCTGGATCACTGATCCTAAGGTTGGGGGTTCGAGTCCCACTCTCTACAAGGTTGTCACTGTCCCTCCCAGTGCAGCTAACTGGGTTATCAAAGGCCTGCCATGTCTCTCACTGTCTGTGGTGAGAGGTTCATGTAAAAGAACCATTGCTGACTTTCGACAACAGGAGCTGCAAAGCCCATCAGCGTGTTTCTGCCCTGTGGTGACCTGGCAGCAGTGCTGTCGTGGTGGGTACACGCCGTGTACCCACTTGTTTTAGTGGCCGAGTCGCGTGTACTGACTTAATTTGGTTTACTTTATAGTTGATCAATGTAAGTTTCCGCGAATGTGAAAATAAAAAGCGGACATGAAGTGCTAAATAGTTTCAAAGCCAAAGCCACACCCTCCCCGCACTCCGCCCACTTCGTGGGCTGAGGTGCTGCTGCGCGCCTTGATCGCTTCGCTGCCATCGTGTACTCACTTATTTTTTGACCACTACAGCACTGCCTGGCGAGCTGTCCAGGGTGTACCCTGCCCTCACCCCAGAGTCGGCTGGGATGGACGCCAGCCTACCCGCGACCCTAATTAGGATTAAGCTGTTACAGAAAATGAACTGAACCGAACATTTCTAGCACTTTGGTGAAACTTATAGCCAGATTTTTTTTTTTTTTTTTTGCTGCTGCTTTATTTTTTGTTTTTTAACAGAACTATTGCTGTACGCTGGGGTTCGAATGCAAGCGAAGCAGTATAAGCAGACGCTAATGTGATCATGTAGATATCGCAGCAGTCAATCTATAGAAAGTAGCTTAAAACGTTTTGGCGCACACATGTAATATATTCATGATCTTATGCTGCAGTATGCAGCTACTGATAGGAAAGAAATTGAACGTGAGAGATACTGAGGCATCCAGAGCAGCTACACAGCGATGGGCGACGTGCAAATCGTGCTTGTACCGAATCTGTACGCGTCTCAAGCCTTTTTTCCATCCTACAAGTTACAGTGGTGAGCGATTCAAAGAGTCACAGCGAGCTTAAAATGAGACATGATCTTGGCGGGGAGCATCGATTACAATCTCAGGTTACAGCCATATGTCCATAATGCTTCCTCCAGGATCTTCTCCATGAATATTTAATTTACAAAAAAAAAGCATATGGAGCAGCTGAAGCGGTCAATCGTGGGTTATGATTCCAGCTGAAAGTGGCTTTCAGGCGCCAGACGCTCGTTAAACCCGTTGAGAGTGCACGTGTAACGATGAAGTGCGTTTGAACAATTCCCTCGCTAGTCCCCGGGCTTCCACCACCACACACCATCATTTCCCACACAAGCACATCATCAGTGTCTGTGGAAACGCTTTCCATCGATCAGGTCTCGAGAGGGACATCCCACAGAGCTGCTGAATTCTCGATTCTTATTGGTCAAAAAGTGTTGATTAGTTATTCTGATAGCTCGCAGGTAAATGTTAACGCGCTCATTCTGATACTGTACGCCATCGTTTCTATGGTAGCAGCTGATTGACAGATACTCGTACAGTAGATATTTCACTGTTGATAAGGACATGTTTCTTTATCGTTGATGGGAGGAGCCACCAGCACCACTGCTTTGGAACGTTCGGAGCTGGTGGGGACATTACCGTTACGTAGCTTTAGCTAGCAGACAAAATTTGTCTTTCTGAGTGCACAGTGTTCGCTAATGGAACCCAACGCTCTCGAGAGGCAGCTACCTATCAACAGAGAACTAAAGCTGCCTTCACACACCACCAGGAGGCGGGAACCTAGCTCAGCAAACACTGGGCGAATGCAGGGTACACCCTGAACCAGCCCATCGCAGAAAATCGGAAATGGGACCGATGATCAATAATTCCAGTTGTACTTCCTGTACGCTACACTCAGGCTGTCTTGAACGCGGTTCTGCTTTATTGATTACGATTTGAAGCTCTTTCTTTTCTCAAAACTGCAACCTGAGACTCATCAGTGACCTTAATAAGGATTACGCGGTTACAGGAAATGATGAATGTAAAGAACAATAGTACGAAGTTGTACTTTTTGTTTATGTTCAGGTGATACACTGAGTAGATGAATATTGCCTCTATTGGAAGAATCTTTTACCGGGAAATTGTGTGACGGGGTTGGGGCCGGTGGTGTAGTGGTTAGGGTGCTGCGCTCATGATCGGGAGGTTGTGTGTTCAAATCCCAATTAGACCCCTACTGTACTAAGACCCCTGGGCAAGATCTTAACCACAAGTGTGCCTCTGTTCACCCAGCAGTATAAATGGGTACCAGTAAAATATACTGGGAAGGTAACCTGCGATGGACTAGCGCCCCCTCCAGGAGGAGTTGAACTCCTGGTTCGCTTCATGCGACAGAAATCAGGGATAAGCACCGGTCCGATGATCCACTATGACTTGGGTGCAAAAAGCCCAACAGACTTTAAATACATTACCGACCTGTGTAACGGGGCGTGTGTGCGGGGTGTGTGCGGGGTGTGTGTAACGGGTGGGGCGGTGGTGGTGTTTACCCATAAATAGTGTTTAAAGCTTTTAAAATGACTCCAATGCTTAAGGCTGTATTTTTATACGTAAGATTTGTAAAGGTAAATGATTCAAGATACACCTGAGTGAAGGCAAAGTTTTGTACATTTATTTCTATTATTCAGTAAAAAAGTCGTTGTTTTTCAGAAGGCGACCAAACATAACTTTTCCTTGTTGGAAAAGTACCAGATTTTTTTTTTTTTTTTTTTATCTTCAGCACATTTTTTTCACTTTTAAAGGGATACACATCTAAGTACTTCCTTTAAGCCCCTCAAGAACAATAATAGTAACAATAATAATAATAATAATAATAATAATAACAATAATAATAATAATAATAATAACAATAATAATAATAATAATAATAATAATAATAATAATAATAATAATAATAATAATAATAATAATAATAATAATAATAATAATAGTGGCAATAATAATAATAATAATAATAATAATAATTATTATAATAATAATAATAATAATAATAATAATAATAATGATAATAATAATAATAATAATAATGATAATAATAATAATAATAATAATAATAATTATTATTATTATTATTATTAATATTATTATTATAACGATGATGATAATAATAATAATAATAATAATAATAATAATGATAATAATAATACTAATAATGATGATAATAATAATAATAATAATAATAATAATGATAATAATAATAATAATAATAATAATAATAATAATAATAATAATAATAATACCACCTGGCTGGTCCTATCAATGCCCAGAGAGTACGGATCAGTGCCTTTATTCCAGTGCACTCCCTTCCGCTCTGGACATCGCACAGGTTTGTAAATGGAAGCGAATTTAATCCCGAGAAGTTCCTGGTGAATGAAGAGACCATAATAAAGCGGTCCACACTCACTCAGAAATAAAAGAAGGTGAAACTAAACTTTAAGTCTCCACCTCATCGGGGCTTTGGTTTGGAGATACCAAGGGAAAAGTTCGCTCTTTTTTAGTCCGAAAAAAAATGTATTTTCATTTTTAAGGGTGGCGTAAGATGTTTGTATGGTCGGAGCCGATACCTTTAAAGTATCAGTTAAAAAAAAAAAAAAAAAAAAAAATGCACCTTGCTGGAACCATCCAGGCAACAAGATGATACGCAACAGTTTGGCACGTGACCAATAAATAACTAAATATATTGATGCTACTACAACAAAACAACAACAAAACAACTACTACTGCCACCAATGATAATATTAATATTAATAATAATAATAATAATAATAATAATAATAATAATAATAATAATATTAATGATAATAATACTATTAATAATAATAATAATAACAACAAGTCATTATTATGATGATGATGATGATGATGATGATGATGATGATGATGAAAGAGCACAGTCCTAGATGTATAAAGTGAGTAGAGTATATACGCAGCGCTCGTGCAGGTGCACATGAGGTTATTTGAGTCGATTTGAGTTGCTGTGATAGAAACAATAAAAGAATAAGAATAAGAGGAACTCACACTCTGGAGAAGAGAAATCCTCACAACATCCCCGATGAAAGATCACATGGTCCACTGAAGCCTATCATCACCACCACCATTATCATTATTATTATTATTATTATTCCTGCAGTCCGCCCGCACGCGCAGGTCCTTCCCGGTCGCGAGCCCGAGCCGGGTGTCCTTCCGCTGCTCCACGTCCACCGTCCAACTTTGAGTTGAGGATCAAAAGTTTCACCGGAACCGGAATCAACTTCCTTTCTGTTGCTTTTTCTTCTTCAAGAACCAAAACGTTTCCAGAAACTCGAATCAACTCGGTTTGTGACGGACTTTTCACGCGCATGAGAGACGCTTTCTTTCTGTGTTTGCGCGCGCGCGTGCGTGTGTGTGTGTGTGTGCGCGCGTGCCTCGGTTGCCTCGAAGACGCGCATACACGTTATCAACCAGGAAGGGGTGTGTGCGTGCGTGCGTGTGTGTGTGTGTGTGTGTGTGTGTGATGGAGCAGTTACATCACCTGCCGTCAACTAAATTAATTTTTGAATTACTTTAGGAATTAAAAAGGAAAACATATGAAATAATAATAATAATAATAATAATAATAATAATAATAATAATAATAATAATAATCTTTTCTTCTTTTCCTTTCGGCTTTTCCCTTCAGGGGTCGCCACAGCGAATCATCTGCCTCCATCTCACCCTATCCTTTGCATCTTCTTCTCTTACACCAACGACCTTCATGTCCTCCTTCACCACATCCATGAATCGTCTCTTTGGTCTTCCTCTAGACCTTCTGCCTGGTAGTTCCAGCCTCAGCATCCTATTACCAATATACTCACTATCCCTCCTCTGTACATGTCCAAACCATCTCAATCTAGCCTCTCTGACTTTGTCTCCAAAACGTCTGCAGCCGGGGGGGGGGTGGGGGGGGGTGGGGGGTGGGGGCCACAAACCAGTGTTTCTCCCTCACGCCGGTCCCAAGCCCAGATAAATGCAGAGGGTTGAGTCGGGAAGGGCATCCGGCGTAAAACAAATGCCAAATAAACTATGCGAATAGTAATAATAATAACAATAATAATAATAATAGCCGGGGGCAGTGGTGGTCTGTCTAGTGGTATAGGGCGCTGGATCGCTGATCCAATGGTTGGGGGTTCGAGTCCCACTCTCCACAAGGTTGTCACTGTCCCCCCTCAGCGCAGGTCATCAAAGGCCGGCCGTGTCTCTCACTGTCTATGGTGAGAGGAATGTAAAAGAACCATTGCTGACTTTCGTAAAGAGTAGTTACAAAGCCGTCGGCGTGTTTCCGCCCTGCGATGGTCCCGGGTGTACTCTGCCCTTGCCTGAAGTTGGCTGGGATGGGCACCAGCCTCCCCGCGACCCAAATTAGGATTAAGCGGTTACAGAAAATGATGATGATGATAATAATAATAGCCCCGGCGATGGTCTGGCGAGCTGTCCAGGGTGTACCCTGTCCTCGCCCGAAGTCGGTTGGGATGGGCATCAGCCTCCTGGCAACCCTAATTAGGATTAAGCAGTTCAGAAAATAGATGAATGAATGAGTTTATCCAAAATTAAAGTACTGTACCTATTCACATGTAAGATCCTTGGGTTTGAGTGGAGCTGTGTGTGGGGTCTCCCTATGCTTCTACGTACTGGCTTCCTCTGCAAAGTACCCAAGAAACCAGTCGACGCATAGGGAGACCCCGCGCAGTACAGTACTTTGCTTTTCTCTCTCAGCCCGAGGAAATGAGCATCAGTTGAATCCAGTGCTTCTCAAAAAGCGATGCCACACTGGGATGATGCTGGGAGAACACGTATGACCCTGAGGAACATGCTTTTCTGGAATCGTGTACGAGAATTTAGTGTAATTGCTCATCCACTCCAGTAGTTGGCAGTGGCGCTCTCATTGTTGCGCTATGGCGTAGCAGGTTTTTACACAAGCAAACGATATGCGATGTAGTGAACAACTCCTCAAGAAACAACACGGACAATTTTCTAACAGGAACGAAGAGAAAGGTGGAGCGAGACGGAGATATTAAGACATAAATAAGTTGAATGAGTTTAAATAAGGATGTATTTTTTATTTCAGGCACATTGATGCACTTTAAATCTTTTCTATTACAGATTAAAAAACAATGTTAATGACGTTTTTCTTTATTGTTAGTTAAACTATATTTCTTTCTTTTTTGTTTTTAATGTTAATAAAGATACAATGTTATGCAGAGGTGTACTAATAACAATTTATAGACAAATAATACTATTTATAGTTGCTCGCGGGGGATGAAATATTTTTTCTTCCTAGAGGGGGCGCCACAGAAAATAATTGGGAAGAACTGGTCTAATCGGATATTCTCGACTTGATCCAAGGTGCGAGTGTACGTGTGATTGGTTGTGCGTGTGCTGGCCCTACGATGGACTGGCGAGCTGTTCATGAGGTGTCCCTGCTGACTACCACACCACCCTGAAGCCCTGTTTACAAAACACTGATATGCAAGAGTGTGCACAAGCACACATGCAGGTTTGCGTAAGTGTGTATACACCATATACAGTAAATATAAAGAAAGTC
>CM045735.1:58847248-58894748 GCA_024760905.1 Plotosus lineatus | reverse complement strand
TAGGATTAAGCAGTTCAGGAAATGAATTAATGAATGAATGATATTAATATTATCGTTTTAGTTTTATGATAGTACAATAACTTTAGTACATTAATTTAAGATTTAAAGGCGTTTTTGTTGGGTTTGCTCGGCCCGAGTGCACTGGTTCATCAGAGCCGGATCTTATCCCTGTTTCTGTCACGTGAAGCAACTCGGAGTTTAACTCATCCTGGATGGAATGCTACTACCTCCATAACTTTCCAGCATCTTTACTGGTTCCCATTTATACTGCTGGGTAGACAAAGGAACACTATTGGTTGAGACTTTGCCGAGGGGTTAAATGATAGGATTGTGAAAATCTCTGGTTTTTACTGATTAGCATGAACCTTCCTCCTTGACCAAACTAACATGAAAATTCAACATTCATTCATTGTATTCATTTATTTGCTGAACCAATTATCTTCATCCTATTAAGGCAGTGCTTCTCAATTATGTTCTCTGCCCCCCCCCCCGAAGAAGAAAAAAAAAAAACATTTCACGCCCCCCACTGCCCCACGAGCGACGAAAATAGTATTGTCTCAAATTATTAGTACACCTTTGCGTAACATTGTATATTTATTAACATTAAGAAGAAAAAAAGAGAAAGAAATATAGTTCAACATACAATAAAGAAAATTGTTTTTTAATCTTTAAGAGAAAAGATTTAAAGTGCAACAATCTGCCTGAAATAAATAAAAAATATAAATCCTTATTTAAACTCATTCAACTTATTTATGTCTCAATATCTCCGCCACCTTTCTCTTCATTCCTGTTAGAAAATTTCCCGTGTTGTTTCTTGAGGGGTTGTTTACTTATTGAAAAACTACACCATTGTGCAACAATGAGAGCGCCACTGCCAACTAGTGAGGTGGAGGTGCAATTACACTTAATTCTCGTACACAATTCCAGAAAAGGGGGCAGTGGTGGTCTAGTGGTATAGGGCGCTAGATCGCTGATCCAAAGGTTGGGGGTTCAAGTCCCACTCTGCACAAGGTTGTCACTGCCCCCCCCAATGTGGAGCTAACTGGGTTATCAAAGGCCGGCCATGTCTCTCACTGTCTATGGTGTGAGGCATGTAAAAGAACCATTGCTGATTTTCGACAAGAGTAGCTGCAAAGCTGTCAGCGTGTTTCCGCCCTGCGATGGCCTGGCGAGTTGTCCAGGGTGTACTCTGCCCTCGCCCGAAGTTGGCTGGGATGGGCACCAGCCTCCCTGCGACCCAAATTAGGATTAAGCAGGTACAGAAAATGAACTGAAATGATGAATTCCAGAAAAGCATGTTCCCCAGAGTCATACACACTCCCCCTGGCATCACACCACGCCCCACTATTTGAGAAGCACTGTATTAAGGTCACATGGAGTCTGGAGATTATCTCCGTCAACTCTAAGTGAACACAATCACCAGCTCTCCAGTGTATTGCACACACACACACACACACACACACACACACACACACACAAACCATTCACGCTCACTTCTATGGGGACAGAAAATTGGCCGAATGTGAATGTCTTTGGCCAGTGGGTGGAAACCAGAGTACCCTGAGGAAACCATGCAAGCCCAGGGTGAACATGGAAACCACACAGAAACGCCCTCGCCAGGCCCAGGACCCAAACCAAGTATATCTTCTTGCTGTAAGGCAGCCGCGATGGGAATTACACCACCGTGCTTCCCGAGAAAATGAACTTGTACGTAGAATTGAGTTCTGTACTGAACATGTGATGATTTTTTTCTTCAGGGAATGACATGTTGCGAGAACTCTTTAGGTTTGTAGAATGATTTCAGTGAAATTTCAGTAGTTTGCTTCTTTCAGACTTAATTGCTCACAGTTGTACACAAACAAACCACAAACTTTTCAATTCCCGTGTGAGAATTTCACACTTTAATGCACAGTGAATTAATGGAGTGGATTAATTCATAGACAAAATATGCTCGGAAATGAATACGACTTATCTACGAGTTTCAGCTCCTAGGTAACTGAAGCGCAATCAGTCTGAGCAATTTCCGAACAGAGACGGCCATTTTCCTGTTCTCTCTTCGGAATAAATAAACACAAACAGCCTTCCTCGGCATAAATTAGCATATATTAAGAGACGCGTTTTGTGTGTGTACGTGCTTGTTTGTATCTGGTGAATTTTCTTTAAAGGAAGTTGTGCTGTTGAGAACTATTGTTGTTGTTTTTGAAATAAAGTGTTGATAAAACATAAGGACATACTGAGCCTTTCACCGTGGACCTTCTACGTCTCAGTCTATAATCACCACCGTGGTAGTCATCACTGCCACTTACCGTCAGAGCATCGACTGTGGTCACTGGGTATCCTCTTGGCGATCTTCCGCCCGGCTGTCGCAGCTGCACTTTGTATCTCCATGTTCATGGAGGCGTTGTTCGAGATGTTACTTTCTAGACATTTAAATCTATGGACAATATTCGGCTGTTTGCCATTTATATTGATTGATGACGATGTGTCTGAACGAGATGGATCACCACGTTCATGCTGAAATATATCATCAGCTTCTTGGCTGTTCAGCCAAATACTCTGTCTACCATATTCATTCATTTTTTTTTCATTTTGTAAGCAACTTAATCCTAATTATGGTCACTGGGGGCTGGCACCCATCTCAGCTGACTCTGGGCCAGGGCGGGGTACACCCTGGGCGGCTCGCAGGAGAGACACTCATACACACACTCACACCTAGGGGTGATTTGGACCAGCCAATTAACCTACTGGGCATGTTTTTGGACTGTGGGAGGAGACCGAGTGCATTCCAACTGCACACAGAAACGCCCAGGCTGGGAGTCGAACCTGGGCCTCCTTGCCATAGGGTGCCTGTGCTGACCAGGACACAAACGTTCCGCCCACAACAGGCAAGTCAGTCAATTTTATTTTATTTTTCCGTACAGAGCATCTCCTTTAATTTTACAGTCATACCCCCTTCACGAATATGTTAACCAACTGTGGCAAGCGCAGTCAAGATAGACGTATTGAGACGGTATTAGCGTAGACTGCTAATCCACAAACCATAATTAAAGAGCTACAAATTTTCTGGATATTGTAATGAATTCACTCCTTCTGGATTTTTAAAACCCTACAGTCATGAACTTTGTGTAGTGACCAAAAGAATGAGATCATGGATACAATTGGCTAAAATGAGCTTCCGTTGCATGGTGGTGGGCTCTCCCTTACAGATACGGTGAGAAGATCTATCCAGGAGGAGCTCGGAGTAGAACCCCTGCACTTCTGCAGCAAGAAGAGAAGGTTGAGCTGGGTTGGGTATCTGGTTAGAACACCTCCCCAGAGTGGTGTCTCAGGCATGTCTAACCAGGAAGAGCCCCGGCGTTGACCCAGAGCACACCAGAGGGACTAAGTCTCTCGGCTGGTCTGGGAACACCTCAGTGTTCACCCCGGAAGTGCTGGAGAAAGTGGCTGGGGAGAGGGACGTCTGCACCTCACTGTTCAGCCTTCTACCCCTCGCCACCCGATCCTGGATTAAGCAGATGATGATGATGATGATGATGATGATGATGATGATGATATTTTAAAAAACCTCTCAGGGAATAATATCAAATAATTGAACTGTGCGTAGCAGGTTCCTTTTAAACATTTTCTGGTGAGAAAAAATCTCTTGCATACACAATGACTCTCGCTTGGCCTCGTCTTTCTTACAGTCTTTTTTCTCTCCTTTTGTCTTTCTGTTTTTTTGATTGGTGGTTTACGTCCAAAGCCACTTCCGAAGCCGTATTAAAATGCTAAGCACGCCTCGAGTCTCTGAGTGTCTCTGAGAGTCTGTGAGAGTTTCGTGGGTTGCTGGAAGCTGCTGATGTATATACAGGACATTCTGCCCTGAAGGAAACCGTCCACATGAGTCTATGAGCTTTATCAACTTTATAACGTCGCCATTTGGACAGCAGGAGCTTGAAGAGGGGCGTTGCCTTCAAATTACAAAACACACAGGTACCGTGGATACAAAGCCAATGGAGACTGAGAGCATTTTATACCTGTGGTCATAATACCAATTCCTTCACTGGCTGCTGTCTTGTTTTCTTTCATTAATAGAACCGACCTTCACATACAGGGACGTCTGTAACCACAGAACAGAACCAGACAGGAAAAAACCCGTCAGTGTTTAAGTGCAGCAAACCACCAACGCAGCAAATGCACTTTCTGATTCATTTATTTAATCTAAGCTGAACACATTTGGCAGTTGCGTACATTCGCATCCAAAAAGCTTGAGGAGCTAAAGCACTTGGACTTGGACCAATGCAACCCCCCCTCCCTCCCTCTCCCCTCCCCCTCCCCCTCCCCCTCCCAACACCTCCTCGGCTGTACAAAAGTGTAAGGAGGGGCACACGGGGCTCATACCATCATCCTGCAGGTGGCTGTAAAGGATCGGACGTGTATAAGGATGCCCCAGGGATTTGGATATTTCCACTAATTTAATCTTTATACCTCAATGCATTTTATCGGAGTGTCGGAGGCGGGATTTCACCCTGAGAGAAAATAAAAGGTGAGATTTTACAGAATATCGTACAGAAAAAAATTAGGAAGTTCAGTTTACAGCTGCTGTATTTATTCATTCATTTTCTGAGCCACTTAACCGTAATCAGGGTCGGGGGGAGGCGAGTATTCATCTCATGTGCAGAGTACACCCTGGACCGCTCGCCAGGCCATCGCAGGGCGGAAACACACTGACTGCTCTGCAGATCCTCTTTACGAAAGTCAGCAATGGTTCTTTTACATGAACACGGCTGGCCCTGGATAACCCTGGGCTTGAACCCCAAACCTTGGGATCAGTAAACCAGAACTTTACCACCAGCCCAAAACTGCCATGCTTTATTATCACGTTTTTTTTTTTTTTTTTTAATATTCATCAAATTAAAAAATAAGGAAATTAAGGAAGAATAGGGGAAAAGTTAAGGAAAAGGAAACAAAACAAGGCGAATTATGCAAAAAAGAACTCCAAAGAAACAAAACCAAAAAAAACAGCCCAAAACCTCCCATCAAAACTACTTACATTTTTATGTGAGGTGCACATCTGCGTGCGTGTGCATCTGTATGTGTGTGTATTTATATTTTATTTACTATATCTTATGCATTATTTTTGAAGGTTTAATTGTTATTATAAGCATTTATAGTATTGAATATGTATTTAGTAATATTATATACACATATAAATGTAAGTATACGTCAGTCAGGGAGATTGATCCTACTTTGCGAAACTGACGGTCGCGGGGGGATCTCGGTCCCATTTAACCGTGGAAAGTGAGGGATCCCTGTATATGACACCATATTGCATATTACACTACATATTGTTTTAATGAATGCAAAACAACAACAAAAAATGCCAGACAGAAGTAAATGCTCGCAGCTCATTGAGTTTTCTAAATCCCAGGAATGTCCAGGGCTCGAACCTGGGACGTTCTTGCTGTGAGGTGGACGTGCATATCATTACTCCACAGTGCCACCAGCCAAGGCACATAAAGTCCCAAATGAAGTCACTGCCACTAGAATCAAATGTCTCAGTCATGGTCCATCCACCTTATTATCAGCATTCCGGGAACCGGTGTTTATCAAGTGAATTCTGAGAAAACTTGTCCTAGTTTAACTGAAATAGTGACAAAAAATTGCCATATTCAGGTTTGTCTCTGTTGACAGGATGCTGTAGGAGGCTTTAAGAATGCATCACTGAAAATCAGAAGACGTCCACTCAAGTTTGAAAGCCATTCAAAAGATATGAGAATGTTACCTTGAGCGTATTGAATTTTGGAAGTCACGTCCATTCATCTTCTCTGGTTATACTTTGAAGACGTACCTCGGTGAAGATGGCCATTCCTTCAGGCCTAGATAAAACCAGAACCGTATATAAACTACGACCGGATTTATCACATGGCTAACAGTGACATCGAGTACCATATGTGAAATTGTGCGATAGACACAACTGCCTGATCCAAGCTGATGTGCGATGGTTCCTTCTGAGGAAAATCTCACAGCTGCGTTCCACCTGGACAGCTGTCTGAACTGCACACAGCCATCAGTGTATGACGTCAAACTTCCAAAAGTGGTGACCATGGTGGTTGTCTTTATGTTTTTTGTTGTGTTTGGAGTAATGGGTAACATCCTGGTCATCGTATCTGTTGCATGTAACCGTCACCTCCGTTCGGTCACGCACTATTTCGTCGCCAACTTAGCTGTTGCCGATCTCCTCCTCAGTTGTGTAGTTTTGCCATTTTCGGCCTCGTCCGAGGCGCTGGGACGCTGGGTATTGGGTCGAGCTCTGTGTGGCGTTTGGGCATCGCTTGACGTCCTTTGCTGCACTGCGTCTATTTTGAATCTCTGTGTGATCTCTGTGGACCGCTGGCTGGCTGTTAGCTTCCCACTGCGATACCAATATCATGCCACAAGTGGGCGTGCTGTTGGCGCCATGGTGGCTGTCTGGGTGACATCAGCTGGCATTTCCGTCGGGCCACTGTTTGGCTGGAGAGAGCCGATGCCTGACGATGAATCAGTGTGTAACGTCAATGAAGACCCAGGATATGCCATATTCTCTGCTGCCTGCTCCTTCTACGTTCCACTGGCTGTAATATTAGTCATGTACTGTAAGGTCTACATGGTGGCACACAGGAAAGCAAGAAGTCTCAACGATGGTCAATGGCATAGCAATGTAAACGACGGGATGGCGTTCAGGGTCCACTGCGGAAATGCTCAGAGGCGCCATGCTGAGCGCAGAAAAAATGATGAAGGAAGTAAGAAAGTCCGTTCCTATAGTGCCCTCGTGAAGCTTCTCACGTTCTCGAGGGAGATGAAAGCGGCGAAGACCCTGGGCATCGTGGTGGGTTGCTTCATCCTCTGCTGGATGCCCTTCTTCCTTGTACTGCCTATCAGTGAGTACACTACAGACCATGATGTTGAATTAATATGTACATATTCTACTCTTATAGTCCGTCCCTATTTAATTCTCAGCTCTGATTGGTGCAATTCAATTTCCATCCCAGTCATTAGTATGGTGAGATTGTGACAGAAAGGTGCACAGGTTTCATGTCTGAAAACACTAAGATAAAGCTCTAATTTTGGGTTTGGATAGAATAAATCATTTATTCTATTTGATTTTATTTTATATGATTATATACAACGCAGGCTTGTCTAATTATTTATTTCCTTCGATATCACTGAAGGAAAATCAAGTTCTATTTGTAGACTCTTCTGGGAAACAAAAACACGTGAATAGAGTTTTTTATGTTTTTCATTTCTTTGTTATGATCACTGTGTGTGTGTGTGTGTGTGTGTGCGTGTGTGTGTGTGTGAGTATAAAGAGCTCTCTTATTGCTGGTATCTGCACTTAAATGGGGTTTTGTCCTGAAGGTGAACTGCATTGTGGGATGGAAATGTAAACACAATACATCTTATTTGTTTGAATAGGGCTTTTGTAATCATAAAGGAAATAATACTTTGTGTCTACGTTCAGTATTCATCAGAAACGCAACCTTAATTTAATTCCATGAGTACTTTATCCACACAAATGGGTCTCTTTAGGCAAGCGTGTGTGGTGTGATATTATTCACTGAAATGCTTTTATACGGTTTATAAGGTATTTATTTGTTTATTTATTTACTTACTTGTTTACTTATTTATGTTTTTCAAAAGCCCGCACCATGTAATTTTCCATTATGCTGTTCAACATTGCATATAAATCATACTGTTGGAATTCATAGCTATGCTGATATAAATTTAAATATTTAAATTGCTTCACTCTGATTGGTTAAATCTGAAAATCTTTAACACACTTCCTGCATAATCAGGATACTCGGAGAAACCCAGATATGCATGAGGAGAATAGTGGGCGTCGGTAATTCAGTGGATAATTAATGCTCTGGGTTCCATCCCCTCTATCACCACTCTTGGGCCCTTGAGCAGGGCCCTTTACCCTCAATTGCTTATTTGTATAAAAATACCAAATGAAATCACTCTGGATATGACTGTCTACCAAATGCTGTAAATGTAGACCAGAAAAATTCAACACATACATGCCCCTTGCAAGCCTGGGACTTGAACCCAGGACCTTCATGACAACCACACTGCCACCCATGTGATTAAAAACGGCTTTGATATAAAGCATCATTATTAATTGCATTAATGTTCTGTTCATGCTGATAGACTTTAAGTAATTGTATGACTTCATTTTTGGTCCTTGTAGGCTCCATCTTCCCATCTCACAGACCCTCAGACACGGTGTTTAAGATCACATTCTGGCTTGGATATTTCAACAGCTGTCTCAACCCCATCATCTATACCTGCTTCAGCCAGGAGTTCAAAAAAGCCTTCAAGAATGTTCTTAAAGGCATCTGCTTCAGCACAGCCACCGCCGCAAGCCCTCAGACCCACATATCATCCCGTCCCGCCCCACCTTTTTACCCTGGCAATCCTTCTGACCCACGTTTTACGCACACAGGGGCAAATCGAGTGAGTAAAGGCTTCCTGAAGGCCTGCTGCTTCAAAGCCAGAGGAGAAACCACCACCACCATCGAAACTCGTGACATCTTTGTGGACGTGAAAGTTACAGTAGAAGGACAGGATGTGTAAGATATGGTGAATACTGCATTAATGTGAAGAAGAAACGGATTTTTGTCTCTGTACCATGAGATTCAAAAACATGTCTGTTAGCATGATTTAGCATTTAGCTAAACCACTGTTCGTCATCATTTTCTGTAACCGCTTAATCCTAATTAGGGTCGCGGGGAGGCTGGCGCTCATCCCAGCCAAATTCGGGCGAGGACAGAGTACACCCTGGACAGCTCGATAGGCCATCGCAGGGCGGAAACTTGCTGACAGTTATGCAGCTACTCTTGTCGAAAGTCAGCAATGGTTCTTTTACATGATCCTCACACCATAGTGAGAGACATGGCCGGCCTGTGATAACCCAGTTAGCTCCACTGGAGGGGACAGTGGCAACCCGTGGTGAGTGGGGCTTGAACCCCCAACCTTAGGATCAGTGATCCAGCACCCTATACCACTAGGCCACCACTGCCGTTTAAACCACAGTTTATATTGAAACTACTCCTGAATTTACTTTTAAATGATTGATAAATCTGTCTACAAGTCAAAATTTATCATTGACTCTTTCATCAAATATATAAACAACACCAAAAAACCTCTGCCAAGCCCAATACCAACCCCCCAGTCCCTCACTCTACCCCTAATCTCAAGCCAATTATAAAAATCATCACATATCTCGAATGTTAAAGAATCTTTAAAAAAATTCCTGGATCCAGAATTTGATCCCAAAATCAAACAGAGTCTTTCTTGTCCTAAGCCCCGCCTCTGATGTAAATTTGGCTTTCTTTTAGTGTAATCCTGCAAACATCCACAAAACATATAATGCTTTTGCACACCCATTTCTTCCCATTCATACCACATATGAAGCAGGTGTGTTGGTTTCCTTCTCTCTGCTGTTCTCCTGAAGTTCTTCTGAATAAATCTCATTTTTCATAAGCATGTTACTCATTTTCCATGCTGTGAATTCTGAGGAGAAATGTTCCTCAGCTGTAGCCTATAGGTAATCCTCCAATAGTAGCAAAAACATGGAGAGGACCCAAGTAAGAGCTCCTGGAGAACTTCTCAGCCCCAAAATCAAAATACAAATATTGAAAGCGTAATGAATGTTTTCCTCTTAACATTTCCCCATTTACATTCCTGAACATTTTCATGAACTGAGCTGACATATACAACATATACACGTACAGCCTAGGGGCAATTTGGAACAGGCAGTTCGCTTAATGTGCATGTCTTTGGATTGTGGGAAAAAGCTGGAGTACCCAGAAGAAACCCACACAAGCACACGGAGTACATGTAAACTCCCCACAATGACACCCACATCGAGACTGGACCTTGAACCTAGGACCTTCTTGCTGTGAGGCAGATGTGCTAACCACTAAACCCTCCATTCCTGTGTTATGTGTATTAAAACTTAGATATTATCTTCTTCTTCTTCTTCTTCTTCTTCTTCTTCTTCGTCTTCTTCTTCTTTGTTTTTTCCTTCTTCTTCTTCTTCTTAGTCTTCTTCTTCTTTTCCTTTCAGTTGTTCCCTTCAGGGGTCGCCACAGCAAATCATCTGCCTCCATCTCACCCTGTCCTCTGCATCATCTTCTCTTACACCAACTACCTTCATGTCCTCCTTCACCACATCCATAAATCTTCTCTTTGGTCTTCCTCTAGGCCTTCTGCCTGGTAGTTCCAACCTCAGCATCCTTCTTCTTTCTTCTTTTCTTTTCAGTTGTTCCCTTCAGGGGTCGCCACAGCGAATCATCTGCCTCCATCTCACCCTATCCTCTGCATCGTCTTCTCTTACACCAACGACCTTCATGTCCTCCTTCACCACATCCATAAATCTTCTCTTTGGTCTTCCTCTAGGCCTTCTGCCTGGTAGTTCCAACCTCAGCATCCTTCTTCTTTCTTTTCTTTTCAGTTGTTCCCTTCAGGGGTCGCCACAGCAAATCATCTGCCTCCATCTCACCCTATCCTCTGCATCTTCTTCTCTTACACCAACCACCTTCATGTCCTCCTTCACCACATCCTACTACCAATATATTCACTATCCCTCCTCGGTACATGTCCAAACCATCTCAATCCAGCCTCTCTGACTTTGACTCCAAAACAACTTACATGTGCTGTCCCTCTGATGTGCTCATTCCTGATCCTATCCATCCTCGTTCCTCCCAAAGAGAACCTCAACATTTTCATCTCTGCTACCTCCAGCTCTGCCTCCTGTCTTTTCCTCAGCGCCACTGTTTCTAAACCATACAACATCGCTGGCCTCAACACCGTCTTGTACACTTTTCCTTTCATTCTTGCCGATACCTTCCTATCACACATCACACCGGACACTTTTCTCCAACCATTCCAACCTGCCGTTCCTCTTGGGTCTTTCTCGTTCACACACACGTATTCTGTATTCTATAAAACTTAGATATTATTATATACTTCATTGTACTAAAAATATTTTCCTCAGCAACATTGTTCCAGTTCATAGTTAAAAGGAAATGAAGTAGGACATTTCTATTAGTTCTGCTCCGGTTAAAAAATACTCCACTATTCTTTTTCAATAGAAGCTTCCACCCATCACCACCACCAAAATGACTGAAGTGTGATGACTATAAATACCTTATTTATATCCGAAAAGCAGTCCACTGGTGTGTACGCGGTATCTACCTCAGATGGTTCAGTCTAAAGCTCAGTAATATTTTTATTGAATTTATTGTTTATGTTTTTATTTTGGAGACACGTGTCTACACTGCGAAAACCGGTTGAACGATGAAAGATGGGCTTTTCCCCCTTTACTGTGGGCACGGAGGTAACAGGGGGAAATGCTTCAAGCATCACTGTGTTGATGAACTTTAAGGTTGTTCCCTCGTAGGTTTATCCTGATTGTGCTGATAAACAAGTCACGTAATCCTCAGGACTGTTCTGGTGCTTGTTGTATTGTTTCGAATTCGATGTGGCAGATGTCCAGACCTACTTTTTCAGACCCAGTGGCACCATTTGCATGAAATTTTGTAGTTTTTTCTCTCTCTGAGTCTTCACTTGTTTGTTTATTAAATTGATTGAAAGGCACAAAGAGACTCGGTTCTGAAGTATTAGATATTTGGATCATTCTCTGAAACTGGGTTGAATTTAATGACGGATTTATATTTTGATTTACTGTATCAATCCTGTAAGGGAATTATTTCTCTGCATTTAATCCATTCAAAGTGAGTACACACACACACACACACACACACACACACACACACACACACACACACACACGTAAACAGTGAGCACACACACACACACACACACACACACAGTGACACACACACTCCGAGCAGTGGTCTGCCACACACATTGTGGAACCCAGAGAGCAGTTGAGGGTTAGTGGACTTGCCACATTCGAGAATTGAACCAACGACCTTTCGGTCTCAAAGTAGCTACTCTGATCTTTATGCTACTACAAAGAATTAAAGGAGCTATCGCTGCCCAATATATATACCACATGGACATATTCAACATTTATTAATTAATTTCTTAAACTGCATAAACCTACTTAAGGTTGCAGGGAGGTTGACGCCCATCTCAGCTGACTCTGGGCAAGGGTGGGGTACATCCTGGACAACTCGCCAGGCCATTGTAGGGCGAACACTCATACAACCATTCACACTCATTGGAATCGTGTGTGTCTCACACCTAGGGTTGATTCGGAACAGCCAATCAGCCTACTGTGCATGATTTGGACTGTGGGAGGAACTGGAGTATACTGAGGGAACCCACATGTGCACGAGGAGAACATGCAAACGTCGCACAGAAACATCCGAGTCCTGGACCTTCTTGCAGTGAGGCAGACGTGCTACCATGCCGCTCACATGTTATCATTATCGCCAACATGTCAGACAAAATAATTTAAATACATCCACCGAAAAAAAAAATAAATGTATTGAATTTTTTCTGCAAAAGTGGTTGCAATGTATGGATGAAAATCTTTTTTTTCCCCACCAAATTCCATCAAGATCATTACAATCCCACCAAGTTCTTTCAAAGACATCACAATTTCACCATGTTTCCTCAAGAACATCACGATCCCATCAACTTCCATCAAAAACATCATGATTCCACCAAGGTCCCTGAAGAACATTACAATTCCACCAAGTTCACTGAAGAACATCACAATCCCACCAAGTTCCTTCAAAGACATCACAATTTCACCAAGTTTCCTCAAGAACATCATGATCCCATCAACTTCCATCAAAAACATCATGATTCCACCAAGGACCCTGAAGAACATTACAATTCCACCAAGTTTCCTCAAGAACATCACAATCCCATGAAGTTCCTTCAAGAACATCACGATTCCACCAAGTTCCCTGAGGAACATCACGATTCCACCAAGTTCCTTCAAGAACATCATGATTTCACCAAGTTCCTTCAAGAGCATGTTGTGGCGAAAAGTGCCAAGTTCACAGCACTAGAGATCCAAATTCAGTTTTCAGGTATGTGTTTAACTTTTACGAAAAGAAGGGCATACAATCAATCACACAAAAGTTGTTACGAAAACAAAAATTCTTGGACACACACAAATGAACCTGATATCCTGATCATCCTTCACTTCAATCATCACAATTCCACCCGGTTCCCTCAAGATCATCATGATTTGTGCAGTTATGTGCATGAAGTATTTCTCTTACTGTCATTCTAAGAATGGCTCATGAATTTATGGTCAATATCAATGGAAACAATCTGGATTAGATTGAATTTTGTGGAATTTGAATGTCACAATTTATGATACCAGTTTCAGAGAATCACCCAAATCTGCAGCGCTCGTACCAGCCATGATCGACCCTGCTTATGGAGACATCATACGGTGTTCTATAAAACAGTGCAGTGAATGGTGAGTCCTTGAATAGAAACCAGAGCCATTAATATATATATATGAGCGATGCTGCCACCTACCACTTTACTAACTGCTGGGTATGCGCGTTTGGGGACGGTCTAACACACTCGAAGGGAAAGCGCTATCCGTATGAATGAGCTCATCGATGCCCATGATTGGCTGGTGATCAATGTGAGTGATAGTGAAGTGAGTGTATGAAATCCAGATTGATGCCTCAGCCACCTGCGACCGGGAGACTATACGAGCTGATACGGAAGGGATGGCATACACTCATCAATGCCCATGATTGGCTGGTGATCAATATGAGTGACAGGGAACCTTGGATTCGATTGTTGTTAGTCGCACATCAAATTCAAATCTGTTTTTGTTATATGTAAAATTGAATCGTTCAGTTTAGCTTTTGTCAAAAAGATGAAATCACAGCATTGTGCCTCAGGCCTGGTGGATATCACAACCATCTGGAGATATTCATTTCATCTTCAATTATACATCAAATTTACATCTTTAATATTAATTGCCTTTCTGAATCTGATTGTCTTTTCTGGTGTCGATCATGTGGTTTGTACTGTTACTATATTCTCCTTTTTCTCCTGTTATTGACAGCAGAACTCTTCTTACAGTCAGTAGAGCAGACTCAGAGTTTTCTTGGTCCCAAATCCTCATGTAGTTGAACTACATTGACTTCTCAGCTCTGTGGAATAGAAAAAAAGGAGGACAAGTGATCTAAAGAGGTATACAGCACCACCAAGTGTTCCATCATCTTTCTTTTGTCTGTGATGTTCCAGATATTTTGATAAATTAATTATTTGTGTTTGTATAAGTACTTTCAAATAAACGTCTTGATTAGTGATTGTCCTTATGTCAATATCTTTTAATTAATACCGCGTGTGATTATTCCGAGTTTGAAGCTGTTTCCGATTAAACAAAGATTTTTCCTCATCAACAGTAATTTCTGTGTTTTTCTTGCGCGTGAAGGGTCGCTGTGCCAAAATATTTGTGCACAATTAATCTTATATATTGCAATTCATACAAATAAACAGGAAAGATTGCAGGAACCACTAAACCACTGTTGTTCGGTTTCTAAAAAGTGAAGGAATCACAGGTCTAGCGCCTCTGCTGGCTGGTATCGGTAAAACCTTTAGAACTGCTCATCTCCATGTACAGTATTGTGATAACAATATTTTCTGCATGTCTAAACTTAAGTGTTGAATTCAGACAGTTTGTTGTATTCTTTTCCACAAAGAAAAAAATTAAACATAAATTAATTAACTCATTCATTCATTCATTCATTTACTCATTCGGTTACATGTGTTGCCGAATGGTTAGCCAGTGGCTTTGGGACAGAAAGGTCATTGATTTGACTCCTGAACCAGCAGGAAAAAAATGTATGATGATGAGGAGAGTGAGCTGCACCTCTTCTTCCTCCACATTTATGGCTGAAGTGCCTTTGAACAAGGTACCTAACCCACAGCTGCTCTCTGCATGCACCTATATGTGTGGCAGTGCACTTCTCAGACTGTGTGTGTGTGTGTGTGTGTGTGTGTGTGTGTGTGTGTGTGTGTTCACGTTGGATGGGTTAAATTCAGAGGCAATGATTTCCCTTGTGCAATTAATATGGTATTCATTTTTCATTCATTCATTCAAGCCTGTACCCCCACCCCCTCCCCCCATCCTTCCCGGGACATAGGCCACCAACAAGATCACTCCATCCATCTCTGTCCTGGGCCAGTCTTTCCAGCTGACCCCATGAGTGGCCCATCTTCTTGGCATCTGCGTCCAGGTCGCATCGCCAAGTGTTTCTCAGCCTCCCTCTCTTCCTTTTTCCTTGGGGGTTCCACCTCAGGGCTTGTCTTATTGTGTTGGTGGCTGGTTTGTGTGGCCTAACCACCTCCAGCGACGTTGTTTGATCTCGGATTCTACCGGCTTTTGCCTTGTTTGTTCCCACAGTTCCCTGTTGCTGATCTTGTCAGGCCATCTTATCTGGAGGCTCCGTCTCAGGCAGCCATTGATGAAGGTCTGGATCTTTTTTGCAGTAGTGGTGGTGGTTCTCCATGTTTCAGTTCTATATAGTAGGACAGACTTCACGTTGTTGTTGAAGAGCCTTATCTTGGTGTTGGCTGATAGGTCTCTTGAAGTCTAGATGTTCTTGAGCTGTAAAAAGGCTATCCTGGCCTTGTTTATTCTGGCTTTTACATCTGCGTCTGTCCCTCCCTTGGAGTCAATGATGCTGCCGAGGTAGGTGACTCTGAATTAATCCGAATTAATATGGTATTGCAAAAACAAAAAATCCTCATTTTCTAAGCCGCTTAATCTTAATTAGGGTCGCGCACAGAGTGGTGCTCATCTTGGCCGACTGTGGACAGCTTGCCCTCCCATTGCATAACCAACACACTCCTATTCACACTCATACCTAGAGGTGCTTTGGAATAGCCAGTTAGCCCACAATGCATGTTTTTGAATTGTGGGAGAACACCGAAGTACCGACGCAAGAGGAAACCCACACAAGCACAAGCACAAGCAAACACATAACCCATTCATTTTCAGAACCACTTAATTCTAACTAGGGAGCATGTAAATCCTCACAGAAATTCTATGAACCTGGGAATCGAACCGCCGTGATGTGAACTTGTTAACCATTGTGTCACCATGCTGCCAGAAATATTAATTTACATTTTATGTTCTGAAGTGGAGCAGTCATGGCCTGGTGATAAGATGCTGGGTTACTGATCCCAAGGTTGGCGGTTCATGCCCAACAATCAATGGGTCATCACTTCTTGCCCCTCAGTGCAGCTAAATGGGTGATTAAAGGTCAGCCACGTCTTTCACTGTCTATGGCAGGAGGTTCATGTAAAAGAAATATTGCTGATTTTTGTAAAGATGAGGTGCGTAGCCATCAGCGTGTTTCTGCCCTGCGATGGGCTGGAGAGCTGTCCAAGATGTACTCTTGTCCTTGCTCACAGTAGGCTCGGATGGACGCCAGCCTCCCCAAGACCCTAATTAGGATTAAGTGCTTTGGAAAATAAATGTATGAATTCTGAAACAGGTCCTCCTATTAGGGTCATGGGGAGGTTGGAGTCTATCTCGATCAACTCTTTGAGAAGGCAGGGTATGCTCTGGACACCTCACTAGTCCATTGCAGGTGTAATCCACACTCAACCACTCACAGCCTATTAACCTGATGTGCATCTCTTTGGACTGTAGGAGGCAATGCAAGTACAGGAAGAACATGCAGAAACATCCTCAAAGCTCAGGACTTAAATAATGATAAACATTATTACACATTCAAAATCGATTCTTTGGAAGAACCTCCAGGTCAGGGACAGCTTGTCCAAAGCCATGAAGAGATGGTATTTTCTCATTTTTGTCGCTTTCCGAGGCCAAAGAGTTCTTCCGGCAACACCAAGACCGGCCGAGATAGTTCCTCCAGCGTGTTCTAGGTCTACCCTCGGAGGTCTCTTCCCAGTCGGAGATTCTCAGAACACGACACCAGAGAGGCATCCGTGAGGCATTCTAACCAGATTCCTGGACCACCTCTGGAACGGTTCTATTCCACGCTTTCTAACCCTATCTCTATCCACCCCCAGAATGAAGCTCATTTCAGATGCTTGTATCCAACATCTTCAGTCACCACCCAAAGCTCATGACCATGGGTGAGAGACTATGCACCCCCACACACCACCACCAAAAATCCAAACATTTACGGCAACATTTACAGCATTTTTTTTTAGCAAGAGAAACCACAACCAAAATCTCGGAAAAGTTTCCGACAACGTAAAAACAACCCAGAAGGTGATCAGGTGCTGGATGGTGTGATTGTGAAATTGGTTTATAGGTCTGCGTTAACTAGTCGAGGTTCTGGTTTAGGTCTGGTTTGGTTCTGTTTGAAATACTTACATTTTATAAAGATTTTTGGAACCGCAATGCTGCTGTTCTATCGACAGGTGTTCAGAATTTCAGAGTTTAATACATGTGTATGTAAAAGAAAAAAATCTATCGAGAGTGGATTACAAAGCACAACATTTAAATACAGTGGTACCTCACTTCAAGAAAGTCTCACCAAATGAAAAATGCAGGTTACAAAACTGATTTTCCTAAAATTTTTGTCTCTGGATATGAAACAAGTTCATGTTACAAAAGTGCTATCTTAAAAATTCAAACGCACCATTTAAACATTCAAACAATGCGCGAGTTGCTTTCCCATTGGTTGTCTCCCAACACCCCACCCCGCTGGCCTCCCATTGGCTAGGAGCTGAATCTCCATAATACAGTACTGTATCCATAATGCTTTTCGTGAGCCTTCGACCCATTGTTCGACACAAGCGTGAAGGAGAGTTGTACTGTTGGTTCGTGAGTTTCGTGAGTTTTTTTGAGTGTGCTTATTGCAGCGTTATTTTTTGTTATTAATCATGAGCCCCAAGAAAGTGATTCCCGGTGAGACTGAAAAGAAGAAGCGGGCTCCGTTATCAATAAAAGTAAAACAGGAGATGATAAAAAATATGAAAATGGGATGCGGTTGAGTGAAATCGCAAAGGAGTATGGACGAAACCCCTCTACAGTCGGGACGATATTGAAACAGAAGGAGGCATTAAAAGCGGAGATACAGTGATGGAGGCGATTATTTCGGAAAAAGCAACCGCCATATTTAAGGACCTCGTGAAGGAGGGTGGGGGTGAGGGTTCTTCAGACCAGCAATCCCGGACTTTAAAGCATCGCATGGGTGGTTCAAGAGATTTAAAAAAAGGTAAATAATTTTCTTTTTCTTTTAACACATATTTCATACAAAATAGGTATACTTTTATCATTTTTAGAGGGTTTATGTGGTAGTATTGGGAGCCTTGGAACGAATCACATGTTTTACATGTAAAATGCACCCCCTACTTACGAAAAATGCAGGTTACGAAAAAGGTAACCTCTATAGGTACCACTATACTTCAAAAAGATTTTTCGTATTTATTCCTGTTTATTTATTCAAATATCTAAACACATTGTAGGAAGTCACCACCAGACCCCAGCTTCAGTCCCTTTATCTACATTTAGCTTTGAAAGCTTCGAGACTTTGACAGTCAGGTCATTTATTATTTTAAAAATGTGCCTCATGTTGGTTTTCAAAGTTCTGATGAAAAACCGGATTTTATTTATTTATTTATTTTATCCAGTCTCACCAACGCCCAGCTTTAATGACACAGCAGTATGAAATGACAGCAACAACTATTTTTAAACCATTTTTATTTTTGTCAAATCACCATTTTTTTACATCACCATCCATTACACACTTTTCAGCGTGAGCGAACATTCTTAAACCCCATAAACATGATCGACCAGCCAGCAGTGGGGTTTGTAGTGAGGGGAGGGGAGGGGGGGGTCTGGGAAGGGGAGGGGGAGGGGTTAGTGAAGAAAGAGGAAGGATTCGAACAGCATCAGCGTAGAAACTTCAGGCTGAAGCATTGCTCAGCCCCAGTCAGCAAACAGCGTTTCACTTACATCACATACTAGAGGCATATAAAACATACAGGTTTACAGAATGAGGTATGTTTAAGTATATGTGTGTGTGTGTGTGTGTGTGTGTGTGTGTGTGTGTGTGTGTGTGTGATGAATGTTGAAAGCTATACTAGATGATGATGTAAGGAGGCAAATCCTGAAGCTTAAGGCATGACTTTTATTACTATTTTTTAATATCAGCTTAATGCACATGCATGCACACACCAGCGGCTCTGTGAGGGTCACTTTTTTTTTTTTTTTTTTTTTTTTTTTTTAAGGGAAGTATGGTATTGTTTGGATCTCTCCAGATCTATTTGTATCTGCACCACAAACAGAACCTTCGAGAACATGCATACCCACAGACAAGAGAAGATCATGTCACCGAAGAGGGCGGAGGGGGGTGTTTTCTGCATGACGACATTTTGAACTGTAAAATAAATAAATTAAAAAAAAAAAAAGAACATGTGGTTTATTTTACAGCATGGAACAGCCTTCCAAAAAAAAAAAAAAAAAAAGATGGTTCAAAAAAAAAAAAAATGAGTCATTGTTGTTTTTATAGCACCATGTCTGGAAGGGTTGCTACGGGCAACTTCCGATGTATCAGAGAGAGTGTGTTGCCATGAAAAACATTGAGACGTAGTCATAGTAACAGCGGATAACACATGAATGCAGGAAGGAGGGAAGCCACAGAGGAAAACACACTAACTAAATGAAATATGAGGACGGATCATAGAAACAAAAAAACATTTAGATAGTGCTAAAGAGGTGGTGTGTGTGTGGGGGGGGGTTTGAGAGTGAATGTGTGTGTGGGGGGTGAGAGAGAGAGAGAGAGTAAGTGTGTGTGTGTGTGAAGGGGTGAGTCTGTTTGAGAGTGTATGTCTGTGTGGGGGGGGTGAGAGAGAGAGAGAGAGAGAGAGAGAGAGAGAGAGAGAGAAAGTGTGTGTGTGAGGGGGTGAGTCTGTTTGGGAGTGTATGTGTGTGTGGGTGGGTGTGGGTGTGAGAGATAGAGAGAGAGAGAAAGAAAGAGAGAGAGAGAGAGAGTTTGTGTAAGTGTGTGTGGGGGGTGAGTGTGTTTGAGAGAGTGTGTGTGTGTGTGTGTGTGTGTGTGTGTGTGTGTGTGTGTGTGTGTGTGTGTGTGTGTGAGAGAGAGAGAGAGAGAGAGAGAGAGAGAGTGTAAGTGTGGGGGGTGTTGGCAAAATCCCAGGAAAGCCTTCGAAGCTGTTTCATCAACAATGAAAACACGACCTTATGCTCAAAAAATCTTGTTTGGGATCAGAAGAAAAAAAAAAAAAACAAACAGAAATAATAATAAGTATATAAGTATGTATGTATACGCCATTGCTAACATGCTCCTTTAATCCTCTTCTTAACTTCCAATCGGAAATCCCCGCGCTTACTTCACTCCGGAATGACAGCGCTACATCTCCGGCGATATGATTCGAAATTCCTTACAGAAATAAAACAGCTCGAGGAACCAGCGGCCAAGACGTACAACGACTCACACTCCTGGGACGGAGGCGTAATAAAACAGACAAATGTGTGTGTGTGTGTGTGTGTGTGTGTGTGTGTGTGTGTGTGTGTGTGTGTGTGTGTGTGTGTGTGTGTGTGTGTGTGTGTGAAGTCATGGGGAGGATAAGGTAAGCAACACACAGAGGAACAGAGGAGCCGAGATCTTTGCAGATGACAGAAAAACAGAACAGATGTATTTTAAAAATCGAGATCCCATTACAGAGTTACACGAAGATACACTCCATCCAGCGCAACACAATTCTTCACAACACCAAGTACAGCTAGCCCTATGTTATGTATTGTACAGTGGGAATCTGTGTTTTATTTAAAATAATAATAATAATAATAATAATAATAATACAAACAAGAATAATACTAATGTCTTCAGCAACCTAGTGAGTTGACGTGGATTTATTTCGGTGTGGAGAAAGTCCCTTGGTTGGAAATGATCACCCGTTACTACATCACGAACATTAACGTTGACGCCCCTGTAATGGCACTGTTGCAACACAGAATCTCAAACAAGACCCCTGACGCTTCTGGAAAAGGGGTCGTGAAGAAAAAGCTGGCACCTTTGCATCGGTTTACTTCGGCTATCTTATTTCTACAGTATAGCCTTCTTTATTTGTTTTTTTCATCAGCAAGATTAATTATAATCATAAAAAATAATCATAATATATGGGAACGTTAATGATCAGTACACTCATGTTAGCTTTAGGCTCAGGCATAAAGCTACGTGTTAGTTCCGTCTAAATCAGAACATGGTAGTCTTATTTGGCGTGAAACATTTTGACGCCGAATGTACGGTAAAGGCAGAATCAAAAGTCATCATCATTAAAAAAAATAATTAAATAAAAACTGAAAACCTGCTTAAGTTCATTCTAAGCATGTCGAAGCACAATTCGAACAATCCAAGATGGCCGCCCAAGTCCCAAATTCTCACGTTAGAGGATTTTTAATTAATTATTTATTTATTATAAAATGATCTCAATATACCCACAATTTTACACAAACCTAAAACAATTACAACAATTACAAACCTTAAAACTATTTTTTCTAAATTTACAAAATTTGGCAGCTTGGCGTTTCCTCATCCCGCTTCATCACGACAGGTCAGAAAAATGTCCTCGCACGGGACACAGGACGGGGACACGCAAAACACGCCGAGCACAGCCCGAACCAAACACCTCTCTGCACAACGTCATCATAAAACTAACTACCGAAGAATTTCTGCGACTTCCTCGTACAGATTCGAATCTATTCCGATAATACAATGCGGATTATTCGTGAGACCAAATGGAGAAAAAACACGTAGAAGGACTTTTAACGTGATTTGTACTTTAATTACGCATTAAATTGGTCCGTTTTAAATTTCTGGTTAAAACGGAAACAGGGTTTATATGAGTTAGCGATTACATGCTACAAACCTAAAAACACTTCTGAGATTTTAGCCAAAGATGCGAAAAACGTGAATATTTTGTGTGTTTAAAACGTTACGATGAGATAAAAGCACACTTTATGCCACTGGATGTGCACGAAGCTACGACTCACTTTGTTAAATAACGTTATGGAAAGAATGATAAACAATGACTGGTTTGCATTTTATCTGGACCCCTCCGATTAAAAAAAAAGGGTGTTAAATAAAAAAGAAATAATAATAATAATAATAATAAAAATATAAAATGACACAGGTAAAAATACAGTATAAAATACTAAATCATACAATCAAGGTGCTGAGATATGGAGTGTTAATTATTTTCTTGTTTCTTCACATGATGCGAATACTTCTTTTTCGTTAATTTTTTTTTCCCTCAGCGGGAGGGGGGCTGTTAGGGTTTGGGGCAATGAGGGGAAAACAGGTAAAAGTGTACGGACGATGATGAGATTAAAGGCGGGGTTAGTGGGTTTCGGGAGTGGAGAGTCTCGACTCTGGACCTCGCGTTGGTATCGGGGACACCTCCACTTGTAAACACCCCCCAACCCCCAGATCTCCTACAGGGAGCCAAGAGCTCTAACCCAGGCTGGTGATGTTAGCTCTGCCACCAGGGGGTGCCACAATGCGCTGAGAGCTGCGACGTGGAATGTTGTCGTCAACCTGAGCACCTGCGAACAGAAAGTCGAAGGAAAAAAGGGAGCAAACACAACATCAAGTGTTTTTACTTTCCTTCAGTTTCTGTCATGAACCGTGAAGTGTTATTGTGTTTCCAGGGATATCGCGAACACCATCGCGTCAGCACGTCCTGGTATTGTTCAGGCCTCAACCTCTGAGACTCGAAGCCGGGTCATGACTACTGCGCGCAGGATTGTACTGAACTACACAATCCGAAATAAATTTTTAAAATGTCAAAGTATAGATTTCACTCTAGAATCGTCCGTGGAACCCCTTATGGTTCTCCTTAGAACCCTCCAATAGAGGATAGCTGATTCTCACTGACTGCAATGCGATTAGGAAACTGGGTAAGCCCCAGAACCCTTTAAAGGAACCATACTGGGTTCCATAGATGATTCTAGAGTTACTTTTTTTTGTCCCTGAGTCCGAATGGCTCCACATGGTTTACTTTTATAATACGAGGATATTCAGAAAATATTTTGTAAATGTTTTGTACTTTTGCTTTTGTGCTTGTTATGAGGTTCTTCATAGAACGTTTCCGGGTTCTCACTAAGCGTTCGGTGTTGGCCTCACCCCAATTTTCTGAGCGCATTGTTGAAAGTACGGATGCTTTACTACAATAGGATTTTCTGTTCTGAGGTTCTAAAGAGCATCTTGAAGATTTCCAAATATGGTTCTAAATTTACCTCCGAATAGAATCTGAATCAGAATCTGAATTTTCCAGAAAATATTTTGCACAAATTTTACACCTGAAATCCTCAGTTTTTATGAGATGCTACATAGAATATTAGACAGTTCTCCCAGAAGGTTCTAGATGCATTTCTATGGGTATAATATATACTGTATCTTCATCATCTTCTTCTTCCGTTTAATCCAGGGTCGGGTCGCAGATTAAGCGGAAGAAGCTGCTGCTGCTGCTGCTGCTGCTGCTGCTGCTGATGATGATGATGATGATGATGATGATGCAGTAAAAATACCCAGATATAGTTCTAATCATGATATTCATTCATTTTCTGACCCACTTAATCCTAATTAAGGTCGTGGGGAGGCTGGTGCCCATCCCAGTTGACTCCGGGTGAGGGCAAAGTACATCCTGGCCAGTTTGCCAGGCCATTGCAGGGCGGACACACGCTGATGGTTATGCAGCTACTCTTGTCGAAAGACAGCAATGATTCTTTTACATGGACCTCACACCATAGACAGTGAGAGACATGGTCAGCCTTTGAGTAACCCAGTTAGCGGCACTTTTTTTTTGGGGGGGGGGGGGTGCAACAACAACCTGGTGATAGTGGGGCTTGAACCCCCAACCTTAGGATCAGTGATCCAGCACCTCTACCACCAGACCTCCACTGTAATCATGACATCATTTTATTAATGTTAAAAACTGTAATAGTAGTTTTCTCACCAGACCCACCAGAGAGGCTAAATCCAGACTGGTGAAGGTTCCGGACCGGTTGTCCTTGCTGCTTAGATGGAGATGTTTTAGCTGAAGAAGCAGGGGTAACCGCCTTGGGAGTCACAGTGACCTCACACACGGGTCCATCGTACAGGCCGCGAGGAACACCCCTCAACTCAGCAAGCTGCGGAAAACAGATGCACAAATCCTGCTTTCAATCACGGCACTTCTGATGGGTCAGAATATGTCGATTCATTGTCAAGTATTGCCTGCCTATCACCGATGTCCACCATTAACCAAGGAGGAGCATCAGCAAGCCCATTACCACTTTATGTCACGTGATGTTCCCATGAGCTTCTTTACAAACCGCTTGCAAATTCAAAGGCAGCACTACACACCCTATGATATGTATGAGCTCACACAGGCCTATGATTGGCTGGTGATCGCCTTGAGTGACAGGGAGGTAAGTGTATACCATCCTTTCCTACTGCAAGAGCTCGGCGAAGTCATTCCAGTGGACACCTGGCCCGGTTGGTTGCGTGCATCTACGATCTCCAGGTTGATGTTTACACACCTTGCTAATGCACCACCCGGGATTGAAAGTTCAGTGATTTTATGAAAAAGTTGTTTTATTAGCTGAAGATCATCTTGAAATGAAGTTTAAAGAATTTGGTACTCAAGCTGAAAACTAGCAAAGCCCTCACAGACACCGATGAAGATGCCTTGTTCGCTCGATTTGTACAGAGAGATCTCAGTGCTTCCTTTTTTTGTACCGAAGACCTCAGGCTCGGATTTTGCTGTACAGACCTCACACTCGGTTAACGAGTTGTTTGCAACGAACACCAAGTACTCAGGATAATGATTAAATTAAAACCGTTCGACACGCTGTTTTCTTTCAGTCCAGAATTCACTGAGCCGGTAACCAAACATTTTAATACCAAACTCAGAACCATGTCTTGAAATAATGGGTTTCTCACCCTGCTGCGGGCTTTTATCCTCTTGTAGACGTAATCAGGGAACGGTTTACGGGTCACGTAGCGTCCTGAGCCCTCGGTGGTGTGCAGGGTTCCTTCTTCTAGCACAATCTTACCCTGGCTGATGACCACCAATGGAGCACCACGCACTTCCATGCCCTCGAAGATGTTGTACTCCACTGCCTACACACACACACACACACACACACACACACACACACACACACACACACACAGTATATTTTTGATTGTTCAGGTCTATGTTATTCACATAACCCAATGTCAGCCGTGATAGGCTCCAGCTTCCCAGGAGCCCTAAAGTACATGCAGTTGATAACGGATGGATCAACAAACATCAATCATACCACCCACCGACCATATACCGCACATCTGACTTTTCTCATGTCTCCCTTTAACCTTTGCATCCCTGTTCTCCTTCATTTCCTATTTGCATTTTCAACAAGTGTTTTTTTTAATGCCCCTCAGAGGAAACTCATTCAGAAATTAGGAGAACAAGACTCAAACCCAGGACAGATGTGCTCACCACAATGCCACCCTGAACCTGAATGTATTATTATTATTATTACTTTTTTTTTTTCCATTTGAATGCTTAAGGATAAATTTTGTTGTGTTTATGCTTGCAATATTTTGAGAAAAGAAAGTTAGCTGTGTGTGTGTGTGTGTGTGTGTGTGTGTGTGTGTGTGTGTGTGTGTGTGTGTGTGTGTGTGTGTGTGTGTCAGGATAATGAATGCACTAATTATTATACACACACCCAAGCCCAGTTTTCCAGAACTGATGAACTGCCTCATGGAATGCCATCTTCCTGACCGAATGGAAAATAATAATAATAATAATAATAATAATAATAATAATAATAATAATAATAATAATAATAATCTAAAACCACTGTACGGGTGAATTTTCTTCGTCATGCAGTGATCAAAGTTACTGTCGGTATCTGATCATTTACAAACAACACAAATGTTTTATTATTTTTGTCCACAATCTTTTCCTCACCAGGATCAATTTTCCTCCCTCATGAAATTAAACTCAAAGCAATAGAACTGGAGACTCCTTCCAAGAAATTCGTTTTTCATCATTTATTTCCAACCTGATTAATACTAGGGACATGGGGATCTGGAGCCTATCTCAACCAACTCTGGACAAAGGCAAGCTACTCATCAATCCATTGCAGCCCCCCACACACACACACACATACACACACACATACACTCATCGCTAGGGACAATTTGGAACAGCCATCTAGTCTAATGTGCATGCCTTGGAATTGCTGGAGGAAACCGGAATAAATGGAGGTGGGAACCCATGCAAGCACATGGAGAACGTGGTGCCTTCAGTCTATTTGCTCTGACGCGGACGTGCTAACCACTACGCCAGCACGTCACCCCTACAGGAAGTAGACTTTTTTTTATTCAATACATTCATTCATTCTCTAAGCAGCTTCATCAAAATTAGGGTCGCAGGGTGACTGACGTCCATCTCTGCCGACTCAGAGAGGACGGAGTACACCCTGGACAGCTCGCCAGGCCATCGCAGCGACAACACTTATAGCCATTCACACTCACCCTTACACCTAGGGGAGGTTTGGAATAGCCAGTTAGTCTACTGTGCATGTTTTTGGACTGTTGGAGGAAACCGGAGTACCCCAAGGAAACCCACGAAAGCACAGGGACATTAAATATATTTAAAAACCCTTAATAATAGCATTTGTTTTAATCAATTTATTATGAGCTATAGATTACATGTTCCATGAACAGCAGATGTTCCGGTGAATGAAGCGTTACTATAGAAACGAGAGCATTATGATATAAGCGTGTGATTCGTAGCTGCTGCTATAGAAAGTTAATCAGCACCTTCTGGCCAGTGCTGTGGTGCATACTGTAGTTCAGAGAGCATACAGGATGTATTTAGTCCAGTACACACACACACACACACACACACACACACACACACACACACACACACACACACATGTCCTATTTTCGCTGAATTATGATCCAGCACTTGGAAAGTGTTTAATCATGACATCAGCGCTGAACCATGAGTCAGAGTTCCACACCCAGACTCTGGTGGACAACACAACCAACCCGTTACATTCAACACCAACAATCTCTCAGGAAAAACTACGAGAGCTGCAACCCCCCACCCCCACCCCCACCCCCATCCCAGTCCTGAATACAGATGTGATCCTGATGGCATTATTAAATACAGTCCAAGATCCCTCGTCTATATTTTCCATCAAAGAGTGCAGAATCATTTTGGGAATCGGTCCTATTTATCTCCTTAGGGTTTTTTTGTTTTTTTCCCCGTCGTGCTGGAAGAATCTGCTCTCCAGTGCCCGCAAGTCAAGGTCACTGTTTTCTTGGCATGAGCTTGAGGTGCTGTACAAAGTCCTCATGCACCATATTTCAATTACTATTTCTATTACAGACTTTGTTCTACAATCTTCTTCTTTTAGACCCCCCCATTTTTTCTTCCTAATTTAGTCATCCATAATTCCCACCCACCATTTTTTGTCTTGTCTAGCACAAGACTAACACCAATCAGGGAGTGTGGAAAGCATGCACACACCCCCTCCGTGACATGAAACGCTAGCCACTCACCTCTTTTCAAACTGTGGCGCATGTTTATTTGTGGGCGGTGTAACACACTCGGAGGGTAAGCACCATTTGCCACCTCTTACAAATGAGTTCACAGATGGCCATGATTGGCTGGCGATTGCTGTGCATGACAGGGAAGTGAGCATATGCCGTCCCTCCCTCCCATGAGAGTTCAGCCAATTACCTCGCATGGACTCCTGGTTACGGAGGGCTGTGGCATTAACTCGGATCCAAACGTGCAATCTCCGTGTTAATAGTCGCGCATCATAAACATTTTTATTTGATGTTTTTTTTTTAATTTTACATTTCCTGATACAGGCAGCATGGTGGAGCAGTGATTAGCACATCCACTTCACAGCAAGAAGGCCTCAGTTCGAGTCCCAGGATGGCTGACGGAGTTTGCATGTTATTCTCATGCTTGCATGGGTTTCCTCCGGGTGCTCCAGTTTCCTCCTGAAGTCCAAAAAACATGCACAGTGGGCGAATCAGCTGCTCCAAATCACCCCGAGGTATGAGTGAGAATCTGAATGGATATTTGTGTGTTGGTCCTGCAATGGCCTGGTGAGAACACACCTTTGCCCAGAGTCAACTGAGATGGGCACCACCCTCCCCGCGATCCGAATTACGATTAAGCGGCTTAGAAAATGCTATGAAGAGATTTCTATTACAAAATATATTCATCCATTCATTCATCAAACAGCTTAATCATACTGTGGTTACAGTGAGACTGGCGCCCATTTCAAAAGTGGGGTAAACCAATAGCATCACTCCAATCTATCACAGGGCCACCCACAACCATTTACACTTACTCTCACACCTAGGGGCAATTTGGAGCAGCCAATTAGCCTAACGTACATGTCTTTCGACCAGGGTTCTCCAATCTTATCCACAAAGGGCCGGTGTGGGTGCAGGTTTTCACTTCAACCAAACAGTAGCCACACCTTCCACCTGTTTCCACCAAGTTTTCTTTTCTTTTGATGATCTGTGATTGGTGGAAACAGGCAGAAGTTGTGGCTACTGTTTGGTTGAAGTGAAAACCTGCACCCACACCGGCCCTTTGAAGATAAGATTGGAGACCCCTGCTTTAGACTGTTTAAGGGAACCGGAAATACCTGGAGGAAACCAACGTAAGCACTGGGAGAAGATGCAAACTGCACACAGAAACGCCTTAACCGAGCCCGGGACGTGATAACCACTACACTACCATGCCTCCTTGAGTCCATTTGAAATTTTGAATTTTATAGGAAGTCTGTAACACGACCGCACCAGATTGTGGCTCTTGGCTGAGATGATCTTGGTGAGGTCAGGGTCCCACAGCACCAGGTCTGCGTCTGATCCCACAGCGATACGGCCCTTACGAGGGTAGAGGTTAAAGATCTTCGCAGCGTTCGTGCTGGTCACGGCAACAAACTGGTTCTCATCCATTTTCCCCGACACCTGAATAAAAAAGGGCGCCATCAGAAGACAGAATCATTCTCTGAACACTCCGACGAGGGTGTCTCAGGATGCGCTACTCACCACACATTTATCCCAGATGATGGACATCCTCTCCTCTGTGCCATTGGTTCCTTCAGGGATGAGGGTGAAGTCATCTTTCCCTACAGCTCTCTGCGCGGTGTTGAAGGTGCAGTGAGCGCTGCCTGTCACTTGGAGGTCACCACTGTAGGTGCCAGAGACAGAACCAATTCAGTCATTAAGAGTTACCTCATTCCTCAATCCCCACCCACTGGGTCTCCCCAATCAGCTACCAATCAGAGAGGAGGCTAACACAGGATTCCTTTAAAACAACAGTTTGTCAGTTTGTTGAAGGCAAAGTCTGTTACACCCGAGTCTACTGGCTCATCCCCGGTTTCCATAGTGTGAAGTGACTCGGAGTTCAACTCCTGGATGGGACCATCACAGGGTGCCTTTCTAGTATTTTTACTGGTACCCATTTATACTGCTAGGTGGACAGAGGTACACTTGTGGTTAAGATCTTATCCAGGAGTCAGCATGGTAGAAGTCTAACAGGGATTCAAACCCACAACCTTTCAATCCTGAGCCCAGCATCCAAACTATTACACCACCAGCTTGTCAGCTTAACCATGAACAATATTCTGACCTCACCTGTGGACAGGTTATCACCAAACTTGGTGGGGTCACTACCCTGACGGAGTCCCCAAAATTATTAGATTTTTTTAAGGTCTAGGTCAGTGGTCAAGGTCAGAGCAAGGTCACAAATGTTTGGATATCAAGCAGTTACATGCTGTGGAACACATATAGGAAGTCATATATGGACTTTTGAATGAGTTGATTGAAGTCACTCAAGGTCAAAGGTAAAATTTCAGCCATGTCATATATCCTCCAAACGATAGATTTCTTTGCTAACTTGCTAACATTTACATACAACATACCTACCACATTATTTATGCTGCATGAACAGAGTTCCTTACACTGTATGAGCGCCCCTACTGGAGGGTCATGGATTAATCCTATGCGAGTCACTGGATTAATTCACTGGAGCCTAGCTCAGCCGAATCTGAGTGAAGGCTGAGTGCACAATATATAGCCCACCAATCTCACACACACACACACACACACACACACACACACACACACACACACACACACAGATGTGCAATTTTAGCCTAATGTGCTTATCTTTGAACTGTTGGCGGAAATCTACCTTGTACCCAAAGTCTGTTGCTGCAAAATACATTTGTGAAGTCACAGAAGGCTAACATAACTTACTTTCATTCAATAAGTAAAACCATTATAATAATTAAAATTGTAGTGGTAACATGGTAACGTGCTGGATTACGCATCCGAAGGTTATGGGTTCAAGCCCCACTATCACCGGGTTCGTCACTGTTGTACCCCCAGTGCAGCTAACTGGGTTATCAAAGGCCAACCATGTCTCTCACTGTCTGTAAAATAACTATTGCTGACTTTCCTCAAGAGGAGCTGCACAGCCCAGTGTGTTTCTGCCCCGCGATGGCCTGGCGAGTTATCCAGGGTGTACTCTGCCCTTGCCAGAGTCGGCTGAGATGGGTGCCAGCCTCCCTGTGAACCTAATTAGGATTGAGTGTTTCGAAAAATGAATGATGACTTATGGGTGGTACCTTGGTGTGGTGATTAGTACAACCACCTCACAGCAAAAAGGTCCTGGGTTCAAATCTCAATCTGTGTGAATGTGTGGAGTTTGCAGGTTCTTCCCAAGATTGTGTGGGTTTTCCTTCTCATCCTCTGATTTTTGCCTACATTCTAAACGCATTAGGCAAATGAACTGCTCAAATTACCATGTGTGTGTGTGTGTGTGTGTGTGTGTGTGTGTGTGTGTGTGTGTGTGTGTGTGTGTGTGTGTGTGTGTGTGTTGCCCTGCAATTGACTGGTGAGTTGCTCAGGGTGTACTCCAACTGAAGATAGGCTCCATCTTATTTATAGATAGAGAAATATATCCAAAACTTCCTAACTTTCAGACTGCTGGGAACGAAACTGGTGTTTAAAATTATTGATTGGTTCTAGTTTTTGAGTTACAGTACTGGGTCAGCAAAACCACCCTGACTTAGAAATTGTGAAAGATGGGCGGGTTATAGCGGGAAGGGATCTGAATTTAAATACAAAATCACAAAATACATTATTTTAATTGAATGTAGAAATAAATCTTAATTAAATAGGTTCAATGACTGGACATCTACTTCAGGTGCCGTAGGGCATGGGTTCAAATCCTGAACACGGTGGGAGTCTGATATGTCCTGAATTTCGCCCTAAAATTGCAGTGTTTGATTAAGACCTAATTGTAGACATATTAAATATGTAAATATGATAATAATCATCAGTGACAGGGTTTTAAAATGACTGCTTTTATTCCATCTTTCGAGGCCAAACAATAAATGATGCAATCTGAAGCCGGTATTGCATCATAAATGATATGGATTACATCATATTGCCCTGAGAAGTCATGAATGATGCAACTTCATCTTTAAAGCTTTAAAGAACAGCTTGCTTTATCAATCCATAATTAATAGCACATTTTTTATGAATCAGACAACTTCTAAAAAAAATTGTACAGTATAGCAGTGTTATATAACTTATTGTATACGAGTTACGACTATTTCTGTACAAGTTGTATCTGAGAAATCCGACAAGGAAAAATATTGGAAAACTTGGTTGTAGAGACTGCTTCTTTCCCGTACATGTAAAGTATTACGAATTTTAAAAAGGGCGTATTTATGAGATTATACAGAAATTAAAAGGAAATGTTCCAGAAAGGGCGTGGCTTCTGCCCCGTAACACGATCCCTTTTCTAAACCCAATGACTTGACTCTTCCTATTTCTGTAGCTTTCTTTTCCAGTCTGGCCCTGATCAGTGCTCATTTCATAATTATGGCTAAAAAAAAAGTATACTGCAGATAGAAATACTCATTGAAATTGAATATAAAGCTTTAAAAAAAAAAAAAAAAAAAAAAAAAGGGTTCTCACCAGGACAGCAGGGAGTTGAGATAGTCAGGCGTGGTGGGATCTGGACTGAGGGGTGGTGAGGTCACATACGCTGCAGCTTTGGCCCAGTTTTTGCTCCAATAGTGCGAGCCGTCTGTGCCAAGACTGGCCGTGATTGGCTCCCCATACACCACAGTGCCTGCGACGAGCCATCAGGTCACATAAATCCAGTGCTGGTGTGTAATCATACAGCAATTATCTGCTCTAATTCTAGAGTCTCGGATATATAACATCGAGGAGGTGAGTCATGTGATGTTGTGTGTTATGAATGACTGACTGATCATAAATTTCATCCGTCTCACATGCGGTTGAGGTTAAGCCACTCGAACCCTGTTATTGAGATCCAAACCTTTCTTCCTGGCCTGGGCGATGACATCAGCTGCGCTCTTGCTCATCACCTTGGTGACATAAAGAGGACAATTGGTCTGATTGGCCACTGTGATGGCGCGGTTCACCGCCTCTGCTTCCACCTAAACACAGAGGGACATGGGCGGGATCCGTGTTAGCGGGTTACAACCCACATCCTATAATAAGTCTATTTATTGTATTGCCTGTGAAACCCTTTACTTGAATATTCCTCCGTGTTAGCCGTCCACAAACTCTTTCATTGGCTTTCCGTAATTCCGCTACCACCCTCCACCCCATTACCCACCTCCACCACCCCAATACCCCTCCACCGAGTTACCCCTCCACTAGCCCAGTACCTCTCCAGCACCGCAGTATCCCTCCACTGTGTCATCGTCTCTTCCTTCCCACTTTCTTCTTTATCATTCCATCACTTTTCTTTGATTTTCTTCCCCTTTTCCTCTCCTCTCCTTTCTACATCATCCATTTTATTCCCTTTATATCTTAATCCGTTTCCTTTCATCCATCCTTCCTTTTTTCTCTGCTTTGTTCCTTTTCTTTTCAATGTTCATTTTTCCTTTCTGTTTTCAACTTTATCTTTCTATTCCTTTCATTTTCTCATTATTTCGTTCCCTTTTTCTCTTTATCCCCTTCTCACCATTCTTTTCTTTTTGCTTCTTTCCTCTCCTCTCCTTCCCAGATCTTTCATTTCCTTTAACTTTTTTCTTTGTTTTCATTGCTTTCCTTCTGTTCTGTACCTTTTCTTTCCACTTGATTTTTTTTTCCTTTTCTTTCCCTTCTTCTTTCTATTGCTTTACCCCTTTATCGTTTCTCATCTTTCCTTTCCCTTCCTCACCATTTCTTTTCTTTCTTTTTCCTTTTTCCTTCCCTTCACAGTGTGTATGAAGCCCTACTGGGAAACTCTAGCGTGTCCTTGATCAATGATGGAGCCTCCAGAGAAAAACATGGAATTTTTCATGGAAACTGTGTTGAACGTATTTTTAGCTTCAGAGCAACGAAGTCACAAACTGGGGGGTCAGGCAAGAAAACCACGGAAGACGCGTCTCTGCGCTCATATTTTAAGCAGAGGTGGCAATGGTGGCCTGGTGGTCAAGGTGCTGGATCACTGATCCCAAGGTTGAGGGTTCAAGCCCCCCAGTGCCACAAACTGGGTTCTCAAAGGCCGGCCATGTCTCTCACTGTCTATGGTGGGAGGTTCATGTAAAAGAACCATTGCTGACTTTCGTCAAGAGTAGCTGCATAGTCGTCCGCGTGTTTCTACCCTGCGATGGCCTGGCGAGCTGTCCAGGGTGTACTCTGCCCTCGCGCAAAGTCAGCTGAGATGGGCACCAGCCTGCCCAGGAACCCTAATTAGGATTAAGCTGTTCAGAAAATGAATGAATGAATTTTATACAGAAATTTTGCTTTGATTCGCGGAAGGTCCTCTTGTATAACGTGAAGTGGAAGAACATCTCAAGGGACGTTCAGGGGTATAAGACTGCTGCAAATCACTCCTGTCATTTATCATTAACAAAAATGCACAAATCTAAGTAGTTTTGGTTGCTAAGCAACAGAACACATAATAATGAAAGTTTTCTACAAAAGTCTGCTCAAGATTTGATGTGACATCACAGTTTAACTGTAACCACATGTGTCACGTCACACAAGCAGCTGGAACCCTCAGACTCTGAGCTGTCGGATTATTAATTCTACTGATGTAATAAAGTAATCAGAGCATTATACCTCCTCTGGACGGCTCAGCACGTGTCCCTCCGGCCCAGTGATGCCCAACTCCAGGATTCGGCGCTGCTCCTAAAACCAGAAGCCAGAAATAAACAGGAAATCGTCGGATGATAAAGTGGAAGATCATCACGTGGCTGTGTCTCACGCCTTAGGCCTTTTGATGTGTGTGTGTGTGTGTGTGTGTGTGTGTGTGTGTGTGTGTGTGTGTGTGTGTGTGTGAGGCCAATTTGACCAGGGTTTGCTACTCTCATCTGAAGAGAATTACATGTTAAAATATTTATTTATTTTTATTTGTTTGTTTATTTGTTTGTTTTCCTGTGTATGTATATTAACAGTATTTATGATCCATAGTGGCTACATTTACTTACAGCATGTTGGAGTTTAATTTGCAATTATATTTAAAATAAAAAATATAAAATAATTTCAGATAAACTCCAACAACAATCAATAATTTTTTATTTGTTTGTTTGTTCATTTATTTATTTTAGTGATTACACTGATCTGTTTTATAATTATTAAATTGGACATTATATGTAGATCAAAACATAAACAAACAAGCAAACAAAAGTGTTTTTGATTACATAATAGTTTATTTAAATACATAAATACATTAACATGAAGTGTAATTTTTATATATATATATATATATATATTTATTTATTTATTTATATTTTTTATATTAATGGTGACCAGTCTGCAATAAAATTACTGAATGAGACATTATTCATCCAAAACCACAGTAAATAAATAAGTAAATAAAAACAGGTTTGTTTATTTATTTGTTTATAATTGTATGTAATAATTTGGGCGTGTCTGTATGGCGAGCGTACGTGATTTACTGCCGATCTCAAACCTTATCAGAGACCAAACATCAAATTCTTTGCCACACGTATCTAGTGGATTTTTCCACATTTTATTTCTCACAAATTTAATTGCATCCAGTTCCCACCTATCAAGCATTGCCTTCTCTATCACATGACCACCACTGGCCGGGAAGGGGTGAAAACATGCACACACCCTCTCTGTGACATGCGGTTCCAGCCAGCTGCCTCTTTTTGAACTGCAGTGCATGCGTATTTGGGAGCGGTCTAACATGCTCGGAGGGAAAGTGCTATCCGGCCCCTCGTACAAATCAGTTTACAGGTGCCCGTGATTGGCTGGCAATTGCTGTGAGTGACAAGGAAGTCAGGGTATGCTGTCCCTCCCTCCCTCTCTCCCTCCGTCCCTCCCTCAAATGAGAGCTCGGCCAATAGGTCCCATGGACTCGCAGTCATGGCCAGCTTTGGATTAAACCGGATTTAAATTTGCGATCTCCGGGTTGACAGTCACTCACTTTGTTGACGCGACACGCGGGAGCCCCAAATGTCAAATTGTCTACCAAACCTGATAAATCATTCAACCCCTGAAATGGGTCCTGAGCACAACACTGTACATCAGGATCCCTGGATCGCCCTGACTGTGGCCCCTCTTGAAATGCAGCCATCACTCGAAACCCCTCCCCCGGCTCATCGCTTCATCATCGCCACAATTTCCAGGGTGTTTGTTGGCAATAACTCTGACTGAGAATTTGATGAGCCTAAAATCCCAACTGTGCTTCTCCACCACGCCCAGTTCACTCGTAACCTTCTGATTACAGCTGGTATGTGACATCAATACACAAATTAATATACTGTGAAAAACTGACTCCACCCAAATACGGCTTTAAATAGAAATACAGATATATGCTAAAAGTAATCGGTAAGTCTGTTGGGTTTTTACACCCGAGCCCAGTGGCTTAGCCTCGTGGCTCATCAGGCCGGTGCTTATCCCCGGTTTCCGTAGCGTGAAGCGACCAGGAGTTCAACTCGCCCTGGATGGGACGCTCGTCCATCGCAGGTTACCTTCCCAGTATATTTTTACTGGTACCCATTTATACTGCTGGGTGAACAGAGGCACACTTGTGGTTGAGACCACGCCCAGGGCTCTTAGCACAGTGAGGGTCTCAGTGGGATTCGAACTCACAACCTCCCGATCATGAGCGCAGCACCCAAACCACTACACCACCGGCCCCACACTAAAAGTAATAGCCCCCAACATTTTACCCACACACTCTCTCAAGACACTGATGATGACTGTATCCTTCTTTCCAGAGACTGCTGTGACAAGCAAAACTGTCCAGAGGCGAGCGGGTGCGCGTTAATAACTCTGATATCATAGCGCAGTTATGTGTCTCCGCCTGCGCCAGCACAAAGTCTGAACCTTCCAGACGTGAAACGTCTCTCACAAGATCGTTCCTGAAGAGTATTTAGGAACACTACCTCTGCAATGATGTCTCCATTCTCAGCGTGGACCTGTGCGATGGCGCCGAGGTCCCGAATCACACTGAACACCTCATAGATCTGTGAACACACACACACACACACACACACTTTTTTCAGGTTTTGACCTAAAGTAACCTTCTGAGTCTGTGGATTTCAGTCCACTGGAAAACCCAGTGTAAGACCACCAGGGTCCGTTTTGTTCGTGAGTCAGAACAGCTTCCCAAATGATTGTTTCCCAAATTTTTTTTTTTTTTTTCTTCTTCCCTACGTTTTTTGGCTGTGAGTTCACTCAGTGCTTCTGGAAAGCTTCACGTCTAAAGGAAACACTGTGTCTCACAGCTTACATGATGTAAATAAAGACAAACGGGTCTGGTTTTAATATCGACCGCGCAGTACGCCAAATGGAAGAAAACTCGCGGGACTTCCTGAGAGTCCTACCTGGGAATCGCTCAGCTGGAAGATGTCCTTGTAAGCCAGGTAGACCAGGAAAGAGTTCACACCTGTACAGCAGTAAACAGAGGACAGAATCAGGACACCGACTTGTTTTGAAAAATTTGTTCTGAACCTTTAAATCCAATCAAACACATCTCGGACATGTGAGATTCGTGGTGAGACGTATAGAGAACACTGTGGTACACGTGTGTGTGCGCATGGTGTACCGTGGTCCTTGACGAGTGTCTCCATTTCCTCCTGGATGCCTTTGTGCCACTCAGTGATGTCGATGTGGAGCGAGTAATCGCAGCACGACTTACTGTCAGCCCACTGACGCCACTGATTAAATGCCGCTATCAGACCAGTGCCATTGTTGTTATCAGGAACCACATGATCAACTAATCACAAAAAAAGCACAAGTACAATACAATTACTTTTCTTTTTGGGGTCTTTTTCTCCCTAATTTATTCGTATACAATTCCCACCCATCAGGTACACAAACACACACACACACAGACACACACACACAGACACACACACTTTTCTGTCTGAGTCTTCACTTGTTTGTCTATTAAATTGATTGAAAGGCACAAAAAACTCAGTTCTGGAGTATTAGATATTTGTGTGATTAATACAGACACATACAAGCACATACACGTCCGCGCACACACACACACACACACACACACACACAGATAAGCAACACACACACACACACACACACACACACACACACACACGATTAACACAGACAGATACACACACAGGGAAGGAATACAGAAACACAGACAACACACACACACACACACACACACACACACACAGATAAGTAATATAAAAACACAGACAATTAATACACACACACACACACAGAGATAATCAATACACACACACACACACACACACACACACACACACACACACACACACACAGATAAGTAATATAAAAACACAGACAATTAATACACACACACACAGACGATTAACACAGACATATACACACACAGATAAGTAATACAGAAACACAGACAACACACACACACACACACACACACACACACACACACACACACAGATAAGTAATATAAAAACACAGACAATTAATACACACACACACACACAGAGATAATCAATACACACACACACACACACACACACACACACACACACACAGATAAGTAATATAAAAACACAGACAATTAATACACACACACACACACACACACAGACGATTAACACAGACATATACACACACAGATAAGTAATACAGAAACACAGACAACACACACACACACACACACACACACACACAGATAAGTAATATAAAAACACAGACAATTAATACACACACACACACACAGAGATAATCAATACACACACACACACACACACACACACACACACACACACACACACACACACACACAGATAAGTAATATAAAAACACAGACAATTAATACACACACACACACACACACACAGATGATTAACACAGACATATACACACACAGATAAGTAATACAGACACAGATGTTTAATAGTCACATACATACATCATACACACACACACACACACACACACACACACACACATACACACATACACACACACACACACACACACACATTAGTAATACTGTACAGACACAGATGATTAATACAGACACATACACATACACACTCTCTCTCACTCTCTCTCTCTCTCTCACACACACACACACACACACACACACACACACACACACACACACACACACACACACACACACAAAGTGTTCCAAAACTTAATGAGAAACTAATAATAAATTTGATCACCACACACTGATGACTGAACGGAGCAGTGTATGTTTATATAGTAAATTATAAAAATAAATAAAATAAAGAAATGAATGGAAAGAGGAGAAGATAAATTAAAGAAACGGAAAAGAGAAGATTACACAGAAAAATAAATGAAGAGAAAAGAGAGGAAAGAAAGTGAGAGGATGAAGAAGAGATGGAAATGTGCAGGAGCAACAAACAAAAATCAAGAAAACAAAACATCCGAGAAAAGAAAAGAAGACGAAGGAAACGCAGTGGAAAGGGAACCGAAGGGGAAAAAAAGGAAAAACAGGAATAAACCAAGAAAGAAAATGAATGGGAAGGAAAGAGAGTGACAGAGAAGAGGAATAAAAATACAAAAACAAACGAGACATGATGAAAGGAAACGATGGACAGAAAAGAAAGAAGGAAAAGAACGTGATCTCTCACAGCACGGAAACGTGGAATACAGACACGCGCCATGATTTCACAACATTCATTCATTCAGTTACTGAACCACTTCCTAATTAGGGTCGCGGGGAGGCTGGAGCCCATCTCAGCCAACTCGAGGCGAGGGAAGGGTACACCCTGAACATCTTGCAGACTCCACTGCAGGCCAACACGCATGCAACCATTCACACTCAGTCTCACACCTCGGGGCGATTTGGAACAGCCATTGAGCCCAGTGTGCACGCCTTCGGCCTGCAGGAGGACACCAGGAAACCCGGGCAAGCACAAGCAACCTCCACACAGAAACTCTTGCACTTGGGACTCGAACCCACAACCTTCTTGCTGACTCATATTTTTTCATTCATTCATTTATTTTCTAAGCCACTTGTTCCTAATTTGGATCGCACGGAGGCTGGAGCCCATCTAAGCCGACTCGGTGTAAAGGTGGTGTACACCCTGAACAGCTCCCCAGACCACTGCAAGGCAGAAACACATACTCAACCACTCACACCCACTCTCACACCTAGGGGCAACCTGGAACAGCCTCAGCCTACTGTGCATGTCTTTGGACTGTTGGAGGAAACCGGAGTACCCGGAGGAAACCCACGCAAGCACGGTGAGGACATGCAAACGCCACAGAGAAATGTGCTGAGCTGGGAATCAAACCCAGGACCTTCTTGCTGTGAGGCTGAGGTGCGAGCCCCTGCGCCATCGTGCCGCCCCTCACTGATTTTTGTGAATTTTAATGAAAGTACAATAAGTTGCTCCACATGTTTCGTCGGTCTGTCAGTAGCCCAGGCGTTTACCCGCGGCGCCGTATCACGTGCTGTGATGCAGAGGATTATCAGACAGACTGAGTGATTGTTTCACACCAGTCGTCCCGCCGAGACTCACTGATCATGGTGGTTCCTCCCGCCACTGCCGCCCGCGTGCCCTGGTAAAAGTCGTCGGCTGCCGTCATGCCTCGGTCGGGCATCTGGAAGCGAGTGTGGACATCGATACCCCCCGGCATCACCATGCGGCCATGAGCATCGATGGTCTTCACCCCGCCTGGGACAATCAGGTTCTCTCCAATCTGCCTAAACAGCAGGAAGAAGAGAAGAGAGGAAGACGTGAAAAGAAAGAAAAGAAAGTGAAGGAAATAATGAAATGATGGAAAGGAAGTGAATGCAAGGAAAGGAAAGCACGAGGAGATACACACACACACACACACACACACACACACACTTACTTGATGAGTCCATCCTCCATGTAGATGTCTGCGGAGAACGACTGGTCATCGTTCACGATCTTCGCTCCTTTAATCAGTAAACGCTCACTCTGCAAAGACAAGGTTTGGTATGAAATCTCCATTCATTCATTCTCTGTGACCGCTTAATACTAATTAGGGTCGTGGGGAGGCTGGCGCCCATCCCAGCCGACTCCGGGTGAGGGCAGAGTGCACCCTGAACAGCTTGCCAGGCCATTGCCGGGCAGAAACATGCTAACGGCTACGCAGCTATTCTTGATGAAAGTCAGCCATAGTTCTTTTACTTGAACCTCACACCATGGACAGTGAGAGACACGGCCGGCCTTTGATAACCCAGTTATCTTCGCTGGGGGCGGCGGCGGGGGGGGTGGTGGTGGGGGGGGAAGGGGGGGGGGGGCAGCTTTATTATGAAAGTGAATGGAGAGAAAAGAAACTCGCATTCAGAGCTGAATCATGAATGAAACCGAGTGTAAAGAGGAGGATCTGACTGGGGTGGGGTGGGGTGGGGTGGGGTGGGGTGGGGTGGGGGTGGGGTGAAATATAACCCAGTGGTTCCTGGTACTAATTTAACAGGAACCTTTTAAAGATGTTTATGAGGTCGACTCTTGCATTTGGTCCCACAGGATCACCAGCCTCGCACTTTATAAAACGCATCACCGACTTTCCTACCAGACGTTTATTCCTTTTCTCCGCACTCAGTTCACCCCAACACGATGTTCCTGAACTGAAGTGATGTCATCACGGGAACATCCAGATGTTCTCACATGACTCGCCAGATTCCATCTCACACAGAACACTGACACAAGTGAAGTACCATCTGAGATATAACCGCACCTATAGATTATACAAACATATACACGTCTCCCTCTCTCTCTATCTCTCTCTCTCTCTCTCCCTCCCTCTCACCCCCTTTCTCTCCCCTTCTCCCCCCTCCCTCGCTCTCTCTCCCCTTCTCCCCTCTCTCTCCCCTCCCTCTCTCCCCCTCTCTACCTCTGTCTCTCTCTCCCCTCTCTCTCTCTCTCTCTCTCTCTCTCTCTCTCTCTCTCTCTCTCTCTCTCTCTCTCTCTCTCCCCTCTCTCTACCTCTATCTCTCTCTCTCTCATCCCCTTCCTCTCCCCTTCTACCCCTCACCCCCTTTCTCTCCCCTTCTCCCTCTCTCTTTTCCCTCTCTCTCTCTCTCTCCCCCTCTCTCTCAACCTCTCTCTCTCACTCTCTCTCTCCCTCTCTCTACCTTTATCTCTCTCTCTCACCCCTTTCTCTCCCCTTCTCCACCGCCTCTCTCTCCCTCTCTCTCTCTCGCTCTCTCTCCCCCTCCCTCGCTCTCTCTCCCTCCCCCTCTCCCCTCTCTCCCCCTCTCTCTCTCTCCCCCTCTCTACCTCTCTCTCTCTCTCATTCTCTCCCCTCTCTCTCTCTCTCTCCCTCCCTATCTCATTATCCCTCCACCTCTCCATCTCCCTCCCCTCTCTCCCCTCTCTCTCCCCTCTCTCTCTCTCTCTCTCTCTCTCGACCCTCCCTATCTTATTATCCCTCCACCTCTCCACCCCCCCCCCCTCGCCTCTCTCTCTCTCCCCTTTCCCTTCCTCCCTCTCCCCTCTCTCTCCTTCTGTACTGTACTGGCCCTTCTCTGGGTGAAGTGTTCCTGATCTGACCAGCAAGACCTTCTGAACGGAACAGACCGGCTGGCGAATGTTAGCGCTGGTGTGGTATTTATTAGCGGAGCGGGATTGCGAACAGATTTGAGTGCACGTTCTGTGCTAAATGTTTTCGGTTACATGTTTGGCATGGTGATGCGTCGCGGCTCTCCAGTGAGACCGTTTCCCGGGTAAAGTTACCAACAGGATGAAAGATGAGAAAGAGCTCAGTGTTGGATGAAATGAGGCTGAACCAGGATCCAGATCCCTCTAAATTAGTGCATCAGGACACACACACACATACACACACACACACACACACACACACACACACACACACACACACACACACACACACACACACAGTACCACTCCTACTCCATGCTCTTTACACGCTCAGTCTCAGAGGACACTCGTTCGTCCATGAAAAGAAAGCAGGATTCATTCTGCTCACAAGACACATTGCGTGCTTTTTCAGACAATGGCGTCTCTGTCCCGACCCTGACGCTCTGAATGCTTAATGGCAGCCTGGCAACACGAGCCAAAGTGTGTCTGGCGTCCCCCCAATATCGGCATGATGGTGCGCTCCTAAAACTGGGCGACTCGTCATCCGGCTCGCAAAACAACAACACCAATGAAAATGAAAGAGTCGCGTTACGGACAGTCGGAATATATCAGCGTTTGATGTCTGAAAGGTTAAAAACATCGGTACTGCTGACTAATACCGTACAGTCCTGCCAAGCGAACACACACCGAACATTCATTCACTTATTTTATTTTATAAGCCAATTACTCCTAATTAGGGTCGCGGGAAGGCTGGCGCCCGTCTCGGCCAACTCGGGCAAGGGCCTGGTACACCCCGGACAGCCCCGCCGAGCTATTGCAGGGCCAACACACACATACAGACAATCATTCAGACTCACATCGAGGGACGATTCGGAACCGCCACTCAGCATATTATTAGACTATCGGAGGAAACCGGAGCACTGGGGGGGAAGCCAATGCAAGGACAAGGAGGACATCCAAACGCCACACAGAAACCCCCCCCCCCCCCCCCCCAGCATGGGACGTCAACCCAAGACCTTCTTTCTGAGAGGTGAACATGCAAACCACTGCACCACCGTGCTGCCCACATACAACCCAGACCGTCAGCGTAGCGACCGTCACCAAACCACAAACCACTCGGTTTCCTCATCACGTCTTACGGTCGGTGTCGCTGCAGACATGGAGTTGAGTTTGTGTTTGTTTCAAGGTTTATTATCGAGGTTTAGCTAAAGCCCAGGGCAGCACGGGGGTGCAGTGCTTAGCACGTCCACCTCACGCCAAGAAGGTCTTGGATTTGATCCCAGTGGGTTGATGTGCTTATGTGGGTTTCCTCTGGGTGCTCCAGTTTCCTCCCACAGCCCAAACACATGCACACTAGGCTAACAGTGTGCTGACCATGCAGTGGCCTGTTGAGCTGTTCAGGGTGTACCCTACCTTCACACAGAGAAACAGGAAGTGAAGCAGAGAGAGAGAGAGAAACACAGAGAGAGAGAAACAGAAAGAGAGAGAGAGAAACAGAGAGAGAGAGAGAGAGAGAGAGCGAGAGTAACAGAGAGTGAGAGAGAGAACCCGAGAAAGAGAGAGAGAGAGAGAGAGAGAGAGAGAGTCAGACAGTGTGAGAGACAGAGAGAGAGAGAGAGAGAGAGAGAGAGAGAGAGAGAGAGAAACAGGGAGAGAAAGAGACTCTTCATTTCATATTCATCTCCATGTCATCCAGATATAAAATGAAATAAAAATGTAAAAATAAAATCTCTTATTTTCTTTATTTAGATTTTGAATTATATTGTTTGGATATTTGTATTTATGTCGGAGTTCACGTTTTCATGGATTATAAATAAACATTAAGAATAACCTTCTCTCATCTCATGGTGCCCGTCCCTCTCCAGACTCTCACACTCACCCCTAGGGGCAATCTGACACCATCATTGAGCCCAGTGTGTGTCTGGGCTGCTGGAGGAAAGCCGCACAGTCACGGCGAGAACATGCAAACTCCACACACAAACAACCTCATGAGCCTGGGACTCAAACTCACAACCTTCTTGCTGTGAGGTGGACGTGCTAAAGACTACACCACTGTGCTGCCATGATACTTACAGAGTTGGACAAATAAATGGACGTACAGGTGGATGGTGGAGATGGGTGGATGGACAGATGCATGAGTAAGATGGACAGAGTAAGATTAAGAAAATTTAAGATTAGAAAATTTTTGAAAGTGAGAGAGAGAGACAGACAGACAGACAGACAGACAGTGCGGGGGCGAGAGAGAGAGAGAGAGAGAGAGAGAGAGAGAGAGAGAGAGAGAGAGAGAGAGTACACAGGAAAGAGAAAGAGAAACAGAAAGACAGACAGTGAGAGAGAGCAAGAGGGAGAGAGAGGGGGCAGGGAGAGAGAGCATGAGAAAGAGAGATGGAGAGAGAGGCGAGAGAGAGAGAGAGAGAGAGAGAGAGAGAGAGAGAGAGAGTACACAGGGAAAGAGAAAGAGAAACAGAAAGACAGACAGACAGTGAGAGAGAGCGAGAGGGAGAGGGGGCAGGGAGAGAGAGAGCGTGAGAAAGAGAGCTGGAGAGAGGGCGAGAGAGAGAGAGAGAGAGAGAGAGAGAGAGAGAGAGAAAACAGACAGTGCGAAAGAAAGAGAGAGATAGAGTGTAGACAGGGAAAGTGAAACATAGAGACAGACAGACAGTGCAAGAGAGAGAGAGAAAGAGAGAGAGAGAGAGAGAGAGAGAGAGAGAGAGAGAGAGGATAGATGGGTTGATGGATTGTTGGGAACAGAGGTGGATCATAACAGGCAGAGAAACTAAAATTAGAAAATCTTATGGAAGGTGGGGAGTGAGAGTGAGTGAGAGAGAGAGAGAGAAAGAGAGAGAGAGAGAAAGAGAGAGAGAGAGATAAATGGGTCAATAAATGAAAGATGAAGAGATAGAGAGACTTCTTTGTAATGGTCTTTTATGAAGGTAAAAATAGATAGATAGATAGATAGATAGATAGATAGATTTTTTTCAGTTTTCAGTTCATCCCTTTGTTGGGAGTCAGATCTAAAGCCCATTCCCACAGATCTTCATCTCCACGATTTGTGTTGGAGCCGCTCAAGAAGATTAATTAAGCAGCGGATGCTTCACCGATGAGAACATGTTAGAACCCTGCACATAGCAGACGGGCTCAGAGTTCACACCATACGGAACCATTTAGCCCGTACAGTAAGACTGGACTTAAATGAAAACGGATGTTGGAGTCCAAAACACGAAGAGATGCAACAATCCGACGCAGGACGTACGGAATATAAACCCGATAGGCCGAGCCTGATGGGTCTGAAAGGCTTTGGGTTAGCGCCGTGTCCAACGGAGTCCGGTTAGATGATGTCATGTGTACTGTGACAGTCGACGCAAACAACAGCTACTTTAAATCTTCAGAAGTCGTTAAAGTCGTTTAAAAGAGTGGATTGTAGCTTGGTGAGCCCCCCGCTGTCTGCAAAGTGAACTGCAGTTTCAGTTAAAAAAAAAAAAAAGACTGATATGGATCATTATCTTCATCTTTTAACCCGGCTATATAATTTATTTCTAGGTAAAAGCAGGTAATAGGTTCTCATTTCTGCGTCAGAAAAATGTAAACATGAAAACCAGTTCGTATTGATTTATCTATGGAAACGTACAGTAAAAGGTTTTGGGGACACACTGCTTGGCGGCATCTGTTAATCAACAGTATCTTTAAGCTCTGATTGGTTATGGCTCGAATTGATCGCATGACTGTTCACTTCGGTCGAACTCCACGCCAGTCACGTGCGTCACTTGAGAAAATTCCACCTCTTGTAACTCATTTCGCTGGCACTCGATGATGATGCATGGCTACTAATTGCAAGGTTATGTTATAACATAAATATAATGAAATGTCTCCACCTAGTGGGAGTCTCATGAATGTTCATTCACACATTATTTGCACATATTCTCCTGAATGGATTTTTTTCACAACATTATCCCATGAATGGATCACCTCAACAATGCCTTTTTGAGTAATATTACACACAAAGAAATCTGCTTAGATCAACACAGAGCCAAAATGTTTCGTCCGGTAACCTTTTAACAACATTTCCTTAACTCTTGTCCATACTGGATGTGTTTGAGACGCTGAACGTCTGAGGAATTGTAATAAGGTTGCATTGCTGTATTTCACCAATTTACAGAGGCGTGAGTAAAGAAAACCTCTCTCTCAGCCATATTCAATCCGAGTTAAAGTGACATTAGGTTTAACGATACAGACTGCAGGTGTTTATTTAATCTTTTTTGCATTGACTTCACTCACCAAAATTGGACAATTTGGGCTATTTTGTTCATTAAAAAAATCCGTTGCTGCCCGTTAGTAAACCAACATGTGGTTGTATTTTGATAAATGAGGCAAGACTAGAAATGCTTTCCAAAAATGTTTAGCCAGTTAGATAAGCCCCTGAACGGACTTCATCATTCCAAAGATTCGTAGAAAATACGCCCCTAGTGTGACCTCATGGTACTTTAACACTTTTGTTCCATTTATTCAAATCTGTATAACTCCAGTGTTTTATTTATTTGGTTTATTGTAAACACCTGCACATCACACCCCTGTGCACAGAGGGCATCGCAGTACAGCTTCAATGCTCCTTTTTGGGGTTAAAATAAGCACCGCCCACTTTCCTGGAGAGGCTTTGCTGGATCTCCAGACATGGCAGTGGGGATGTTGAAGTATGGCTATATGGACTTTGGGGTGTGGTTATGAGGACTTTGGGGTGTGGTTATGGGTATTACAAGGTGGCACGGTCGCGTAGTGGTTAGCATGTCCGCCTCACAGTCTGGGTTCGATTCCCCTGGGCGTTTCTGTGCAGAGTCTGTATGTTCTCCCTGTGCTTTTGTGGGTTTCCTCTGGGTACTCCGGTTTCCTCCCACAGTCCAAAAACATGCACAGTAGGTTAATTTTCTGTTCCAAATTGCCTGTAGGTGTGAGCGAGTCCATATGTGGCCTGGCGTACCATACGGTAGATCATTGTGATCACAGCCATGACAATCCCTGTATGAGCATCATTCAAGCTTCCGGGACCGACGTCCATTCCTCGTGATTGGATGTAGACGTCTATAGATGGAGACTACAAGGTGTGGTTATGGGGATTTGGGGGTGTGACTATGTGGATTTTCAGGCGTGGCTAATGGGATTTCAGGGAATGGCGATTTGGATTTGGAGGTCAATGGGGATTTTGAGGTGTAGCTGTGGTGATTTTGGGGCGTGGCAATAGGGGCTCTGTGTTCGGTTTGGGGTTTCGCTTTGTACACAGGTGCTTTAAGTTTAGATCGGAACCATCTGGCTGTGATAGTCAGGGGTGCACATACTTTGGACAATGAGTTTCATTAAAGGAACTGAAAAGCAAATGTTTTGTTGTCTGGTGGACGTGTAGAGCTGAAAACATTCTGAAAAAAGCATGGGTTGAAATTGCAAATATCACTGGGATATGGAGTCCATATGCAAATTGGAAAAATAAATAAATTA